>LBNU01026625.1:20227-31271 GCA_014162995.1 Artemisia annua | reverse complement strand
ATTCTGAATACATAAGTATGTTTTTAGGTTGGTAATTGTTTGATAATTTGTGATCCAGAGTTGTTGTGCAGCTGATTTTAAGTGATTTGTGTTGCCTGGGGGTGTTTGTGTTGGATTTAGTCTTGGCTTATACCTTTATGCTTAATTGTCCTAACTGCTTGTCACAAAATTTAATCTAAAGCTCATTTTTCATCACTGTTGGTGCTCATAAGCTTGCATAAGCTTGAGAGGGTTTTGAGTTTAGGTTGTTACAGTTGTTTTGGGGTCACTTAAGCCTTTGCAACTTAGTTTCTAAGTGGTGAGCTTGTCTTTTGGCTTGTAACCTCCCAGTTCTCACTGAGCCAAACATTTACTCAGTGGTTTTCCAGCCCTTTTCACAAGCCCTTTTTCTAGCTTAAATCTTAAGCTTTCACTGAGCTTGTGGGCTTTTTGGAAAGCTCACAGTGTGAACTTTTCAAATCAGGGCTTATTTAGGACTTGTGAATTCTTGCCCCTAGCTTAATCTAGGCCTGCAAAAGCCCATTAGGGTCTGTTTGGACAGGTGTTTTGGGATTTGCTTATTTGTATTTTGTGGCTTATTCAGGGTGATATGATTTCTGTTCTTGCTTATTCTAAGTGCCCATAATTTGTTCCTAGCTTGTTTTGCCTCTGTGATCAGCTTAAGAGCTTTTGTGATAGCTTTTCAAGCTTAAATTCCATTTTAAGCTCAAAAACCTTATCTGTCAAGCTTTTAAGCTCACTCTCAGCTTATTTTCAAGTTCCAAAAAATTTGTTTTCACAAAAGTTTCATATTTTCAGTTTTAGAATAGCTTTGTGAAAAGAAAATCAAAAGTCATCAATTTTAATATTAGTGATAGCTTCTATTTAATAGGATTTATCTATTTTATTTATTTTCTAATTTTTTTTATTAAGCACTGAGTATTTTTCATATTTTTCCAAGGTTTCTGGTATTAAATAGAGTTTGTGTAAAAATTTTCATAATTTTATCTTTTCATTTGGTAATTTTAGTAATTAAAAATAATTTAATTAGTTTTAAGTGAAAAATCAAAAATAAAATCATTTAGTGTTTAATTTTAATCTCTAGCATCTTTTTATATTTTTTCTAGCTTTTATTAATCATTTAGTATTTTTATAAAATAGTTTCTTAATTGTCACTGTTCATTTGTTATTATTCTTAATTAAAATAGATTAATTAGCTTTTAATTAATAATTAAGTAAATAAATTCTAAAATAGTTTATTTAGAAAGTTTAGGAGCTTTTTATAATTTTTTAGGACTTCTGTAATTGTTAAATAGATTTAGAAAAAGTTTGGTAATTTTCTAAATTAGTTTAGTAATTATTTTAATTTAAATTAATTTAATTAGTAATTAGTAATTAATTAATATTAAATAATTAAAAAGTCAAAAAAATATTTTTCTTTTTCTTAAAATTTTCTTTTGTCATTAGAATTGTAAACAAGTAATTTTCACATTTGTAGGACTTTATTTGCTCCCGTTTCACTTTTTATTTTGCGCGTAGACGTTATTTTTAATTAAAACGCGCGTTTTTAGTTTTTAAACGTTTCTAAGTTCTTCTTCTTTACATGTTTGTTTATATAGCTTTGTCTAGTTAATTTTATTCATATTCTCATAGTATAATCATTCATAAACTCCTTTCCGTTCATTATCACTCGATCACAAATTCGTTTTTGATACAATTCACTTCCTCGTTGGGACATAACGACCAGGGAATATTTCTATACTCTCTGGACTTCATTGCATTGGTTTCTTGACCCTCAAGCTTTTATTACGGTTGATCATTCACAAGTGGTTAGCTTGTGTGATAAAACCTGACCGTTCAGAACCAATCAGTCTTCATGATGTTGTTTGAATTACTGCTGCTCATGTTTGTGTTAATAATGCTTAGATGGATTTAGTGCTGCTCATGAACTTCAAAGAAAATTTGCCAAGTATTACTACTGCTAGTACATTAGTTACTACTGCTAGTGAAAGTTGGTATTGCTCAGAGATTAAGACCGCTCGAAGTTGCTAGTTGCTTATGGAAAAGATTATAGATACTTAGGAAACTATTGTAAGCCAACTAGGACTCCTTGGTGTATGAAAGGATGTCCAATTTTATATTTGGTTCAGTTATATACATTCCAATTTTATTGTATTTGAACTTGTTTTGATATATATTTGAATTGTTTTGATATATATTGATTTTTTAAATGTGACTAAAAGATGCATATAGTCACACTTATTAACACATTTGGTCACTGTTTGCTTAATTCGTTATGTGACTAAATATTACAAAAGGCCACACAAACATAAAATTCATGTGGCCATTGGATGATCAATAGTCACACAAAATACACATTTCTTCATTTTAAACAGCATATGGTCACACTTATTAACACTTTTGGCCACTTGATGCTTAATTGTATGTGAATAAATACCCAAAACAAAGATGCTTTGTGTGGCTAAATATTACAAAAGGCCACACAAACATAAAATTCAAGTGGCCATTGGATGAACAATAGTCACACAAAATACACATTTCTTCACTTTAAACAGCATATGGTCACACTTATTCACACTTTTGGCCACTTTTTTTTAAAATTGTATGTGACTAACTCAAAAAAAACAATCCCTTTTGTGTGACTAAATCATCACAAACGTCACATTTATTATATTCATGTGGCCACAGGACGGGAAATAGTCACACATAATACACATTTACTTGAATAAATCATCTCAAATGTCACATATATTATATATTTATGTGGCCAAATGACGAACAATTGTTACTCTCAAAAAACATTCGTGTGACTATAAAGTGTTTACAGTCACTAATAATGACTAAACCAACAAAACTTGTGCCTAATTTGTCACACATATTCGGGGTTTTGGTCACTCTTTTTCGAAGGAAAAGGCCACGAACTCAACAATGTGACCACATGCAACCTACGGTGGCGGGACCTCTGGTGACACACAACGAAAAAAACGTGTGTGACTATATGCATATCGTCACACATATTTGGCGTCACCAATACAACTTTTTGTACCAGTGTTATCTTCTTCTGAGAACTCTTTATGGCTTTAATTCGTTGGTCATGCCATCTTTTTGCCCTTTCTTTGTATGTTATTAAGGACTCGTAAGCCTCCAGCCTCAATTCGTCGAGCTCATGGAGTTGCAGGAATCTATTTGTTCCCGTCACTTATAGTCCAAATTGCAGGCCTTAAGTGCCCAATACGCCTTGTGTTCTAGTTCTATTGGAAGGTTGCATGCCTTCCCATAGACCATTCGGAATGGGGTTGTTCCAATAGGCGTCTTGTAAGCCGTTCGGAATGCCCACAAGGCTTCGTCAAGCTTAAAGGACCAATCCTTCCTATTCTGGTTCACCGTCTTCTCTAATATTCGTTTTATTGCTCTATTGGTGTTTTCGACTTGACCGTTGGTCTGAGGATGGTAAGCCGTGGAGAATCGGTGGGAGACTCCATACCTTTTCATGACCTTTTCCATTTGTGCGTTACAGAAATGGGTCCCCCTATCACTAATAAGGGCTTTTGGAATTCCAAACCTAGCAAACAATTTTTTCAGGAAATGAATAATCACACTTGCGTCATTAGTACTAAAGGCTTGTGCTTCTACCCATTTTGAGACATAATCAATGGCAACTAGAATGTATTCATTTCCTCCTGATGATGGAAAGGGTCTCATGAAATCTATTCCCCAAACATCGAAAATCTCACAAACTTGTATGTAATTTTGAGGTGCTTCATCCCTCCTGGAAATATTCCCGGCTCTTTGACATGCATCACAAGCTTGTATCATTCCTTTCACATCGCGAAATATTGTAGGCCAATAGAATCCTGCATCGAAAATTTTTCGCGCAGTGGTACTTACCCCATGATGTCCCCCGGACGGACCAGCATGGCATTCTCTCATAATTCTGACTGCCTCTTTTCCGGAGACACACCGCCTAATGATTTGGTCGGGGCATCTGCGAAACAAGAAGGGTTCGTCCCAAAAGTAGTATTTTAATTGAGTGAAAAACTTTTTTCTCTCTGCGGAAAACTAGAAGGGGGGGGGTTGAATAGTTTTACCTCTTTTTCATTTTATAAAATGTTTGTTTCAAAATCTTTAATTAGAGTTTTCCATATTAAAATCTTAAAATGTTTTGTATCAAATTATCGATTAAGTTAAACTCAACATGAGAAGTGTGAATAATGCATCTAAGTCCATTAGACCATATCATATAATTATTCATCCTATAACAATATTAACTTTTATATATCACACATTCAACATCAAAACAATATAAGCAACAACCAACACATTTATGCAAGCATAGATATAAAGCGATAAATGCAAGAATAAAAGTAAAGAGATAAGAGAAAGAAGATGCAAACCGGACACGATGATTTATAGTGGTTCGGCTACAAGGACACCTTCCTTGCCCTACTCCACTCCCCGAGTCACCTACTCGAGAGTTTTCTTCACTACTCAACAAGCTCCCTTTTGGCGGAGAAAACCGTACACAACTTTCGCTTACACCAATTAACGACACTAAGCTAAATGTCGGGTTCTAATAGTAGCTAGAACCAATCTCACGACACGACTTCGATCACTACACAACTTCTACATGACTTCACGACTTCTTCACGACTTCACAACTTCACGACTTCTTCACTACTTCACAACTTCTTCTATACTCCACTACTTATTCACACACCTACATCTTCACAACTAAATGACTTCTCCACACTACTACTTCTTCCCACTACTTCTTACTCACTCATTGACTCACTACTAAGTAAGATCATCTTGATCTACTTATTACATATACATAACTCACAACTTCACATAAACACTAACTAGACTCTAATACATCTTTGGCTTTATGATAGGGAGGATTCTTCTCTTGCACTTTGAGTGATGAGGGATTGAATCACTTGAAACAAAGAATAATAAACTTATGATCAAAGGATTTAGAAGTGTGTTTGGAAATTATTGGGACTGAAAATTTTCGTGTAAAAGGTGTGGAAAAATACCAGGAATGAACCAGTATTTATAGGCAAAGATTTCTGACAACAGGAGCGTGCCGGCCCCCTTAAAATTAAGGGGGCCGCCCTCCTGTAACGGTCAGGAATTTTGTCCTTTTCTGGGGAAAGTTTATTTGGTGAAAAACTAACTGATTTTTGTTAAAAATTTGAATTCATATATTTCTTATGAATTAAACATTTTCCTTTAATTACCAAAAGTGTTTTTCTAAAATATATAAAATATTTATAACATTTTATAACATTTTCTTTTAACTAAAACATTTCCCTTTAATTACCAAAAGTGTTTTTCTAAAATATTTAAAATGTTTATAACATTTTATAAAATTTGTAATATCTAAATAAAAATCCCTTTGATCATAAAATGTATTAGACATTTGTTTATACATACCTTAAGTGATTGTTGAAGCATACTCAAGACGTTGAGATGTCGAGAGACATTGACGTATAAATGCATAGATGATTTGTGATCACAAGTAACTTAAACACTTTACGTTATGTGTTGTAACTTACATCTTTTTCATCATCAAAACATGAAGAGGATGTTTAGATTAAATATCGTAATATAAATATCGTAATATTTATGCCAACAATCTCCCCTTTTTTGATGATGACAAACTATGTAAACTATAACTCATAGTAAAATGTATAAGTTACTTGTTTACACTTCTTATCCCCCTTTTTTCGAAGCAAAAAGGTGGACTCCTGGACGAGACTTCTACTACACTTCAATCCTTTAAATAAAGAGGCGAGCTTGCATCATCGTAAGTGAAGTCTTGACTATCACCAATGCTCCCCCTTGGTGTATACTCCCCCTTGGTATATGCTCAAAACTAGTTTTGGCTACCAAAGAATTGAGCAAAAAAATAATCCTACAAAACAGAGTTAGTAGAAAAAGGATGCACATATACATAATGGATGTCTAAGGTATATGGACTAAGAGTATGACACATGCAATTATTGTTTTAAAAATAACAACCTAAATCCCCCAAAAAGAAAAATATCATGACCAATGCTTAAGACGTGACAATGATTAGGACCTAATACAAGGATTCGACCGACATATTTTGGCGAAAGATGCCAAAATGAAGATGAGAATGATATGTTCGTAGAATCAATGAGGAAGGATGAGCATGAATGGAATAGGGAAGGTGATGACAAAGGGTTGACAATGATGGTTTAGATTAATATATCGTTTGACAAAGGTGAATGATTGGGAATCATGGTATTTTTAGGTGTTTTGTTGGTTGACGACCGAGGGTGGATATGTGAAATGAGGTGGCGATGACTCGACAACACTTAAAGCTTGGATTTCTTCTTTGTGTTCTTCACTTGATAGAAAGTGGAAAAGACGCATTTCGTAATGAAATTCACTTGGATGAGGTGGTGATAACTCGACAACAGTTGAAGCTTAGATATCTTCTTTGTGTTCTTCACTTGTTAGAAAGTGGAAAAGACGCATTTCATAATGAAATTTACTTGACTTTTGATGACATGGACAAACATGTTTATGAGTGTATGGATATGACGATTGCCCTTTGATTCAAAGAGCGACACAAGGGTGAACATAGGTTTATGTATCATGAAAGATGGTTTGACCTTTATGGATTAAGTCGTAGTGGTAATGACACATTTAGTAGAATGTATGAGATGGTTACATGGTTGAATCTTCTTGTGAAGATGACTAGGTGGAGTTATTGGTGAAAATGGGTAAGAGTGAAATAGTGATATTCATGGAATGAATTTCTTGGGTTGGAGGTGGTGGTGACACTTTTGGTTTCTTTGAGGGCATGGAAATGGTGGATGACTCGAGATTGGTAGTGTAAAGGATGACTCGGTTTTTCATTTCACATTGGTGGTGGAAAGTTTGACAAGGAAGAGGTTGATTGCGGGTAAATGGAGGTATATTCTTGGAAGTAAAAATGTTGGAGAGTTTGGTGGTGTGATGTGGGTTTAGGTTTATGGTAGAAGGATATATATAAGTGGTGTGATGTGGGTTTAGGTTCAAGGTAGAAGGATATATGTAAGTGGTATGATGTGTGTTTAGGTTCATGCTCATCCGGATGAAGTGTAACAAAAAAAATAGACGAATCAATACGAAAGTGATGAGCTTGACAATGACACGAAGGATGAAGGATAGCATACAATGAACTTCTTCCATGAAGTTATGTAGCTCTTCTCGAGTATTGTGAATGTTTAAAGAACAATCACAAAATGAGTTATAAGGTTTTCCTAAAGATGATAGCGGAAGAGGTGGATGGAAGATGTTTGACATCTATATTATAATAGAGTCATGAGTCAAGAAATATACATGGACGATGAGTGACATTTTAATTTGCATTTCGCTAATTAAAAATACTTAAACATTTCGGATGAAATATTTAAGTTGTCACATTAGAGGTATTAGATTACTATCTAGTTATCTCTTGACAAAGGAGTGGATTGTTTGGAAGGGAACAAGATGATGAATAAGGAAGTGAGTATGCATGAAGACTCTAGGACACTTAAGACATTTTTGAGACTATAATGGCCTATCGGATTGTGACACTAAGGTTCTCATCAAATAAGGGTGTAAGATCTAAAGGCAAGAAATATATACCTAGATGGATGAGACATATAGAGTCAAGCATGTAAAGGCATTTAGACATGTATCATAAGTACAAAACTATATCATATCAAAATAGTTATAGAAAGACAATAACTATTATAATAAACATGCATTCAATAACTAAGCAAATAATTATGAAGGCATATAATCAAATCACGTAGGAGCAAATAAACATCTGGAAATATCATATATGCGAGATGCCATAAATCTAGGTGTGAAAAATTCTAATGTGAGGCAAAGTTCATAAAAGTAAACTAGCGTTAGGTATATTTAGGAAGAACCATTTAATCAAGTTGGAGAATGAGTATGAGACTATTACTAGTGGTGCTCAATTCAGGCTAAACACGACCATTTTTACGGGTTACACACACCCAACTTCTCACATAGAAGCAATTCAACCGTTAGGTTAAATTGATTTTCTAGTCAATAGATTCTCCAGTAGTCATTCTCCTTTTAGAAGAAATTGAGTTCCTAAATTTACCTATCGAAGAGTACCAAATATGAAGTTTGCTTGATTCACTAATACTTGGCTTAATGTGACTCAAACATCATGTTTTTATGAAGGTAAATCTAGATGATATATTTTACTCATGATCCTAATAGAGACGTGTTGAATGTTTAGACAAAAGTAAACAAAATGTTTTAATCTTTTGTTTATGATTTACCGGTTGTTTGGTTTTAATTGCATATTACTTGATTTAATAAATGTGCTTGATTTAAGAATGCTCCTTAGCATATCTTGTGAAATGAATCTCATTAAGATTATTTATCTTAAATGAGTTTGTGATTCTCAAATGATATTAAAACTAGACATTTTTATATTCTTAAAAATATTATTTTCAATGATTTTTGCCAATGTTGTATAACATAATTTAACTAGTATTTGAAAAGATGAATTTTACTTGTTTATGCATTGTGACAAGTTATTTTTCAATTCTAATAACTTATATTATTTTAAAAGGAATATGTAGTGCATTGCCTTGTAACACAACTATTCATGCTACAAAGAAAATGAAATACATAAAATATATAGTGTGTATTATTCTTAAATGTTTATTTTAGCTTGGAGTGATGATTTTAAGTAGTGTGAGCAAAGTTTACATATGTTGTTAGTTTGCTCATGTTTGGTTTTTCGGAGATGACACATTTATCCATTGTACTACAATGTAAATTTCTTGAATATTTCGGATGAAACATCCAAGTTGTCAATCCTACTTCAATGTATATTTTATGAATGTGTTTGCTAAATATTTGGAACACAACTATTGAACAAGTAGACTCAATATGACATCATATTCACAAGTGTGAGTTATGATCCGATGCATATTCTTATCGTCTTGGAAAAGGATTTTGTTATTTTCATATCAATCGAGTGTGATTGAGTATGTAGATTCAAGACTATATCCTTTGTTGTAATTTGATATAATCTTGAAACTAAGCAAATAACAATCCAATTTCTTGTCCACACTCAAAAACATATCAATTAGATTTGATAAATATATCAACCATAATTTGAATAATGTATTGATATAATATCAAGATCTTTCTTGACCCTCACGAACACTCATTTTAAATAAATAGATATTTTGGTAGTGTGTTCCATTAATCCTAAGATTATTTATAAGTGAGGTTAGTGAATGATTGAAAGTTGACTTATTACTACATGATTGTTATATGTTTTGTTTATTTGAAAAACTATTCATTGTTGCGTATAATGAACACACTTAGATTTTGAAAATACTTTTTCTTTTTATATAACTAATAATGTTTTTAAAAAGATTCAATTTCTCTTATTTAAACAACCTAAGGTAAAACATGGTAATTTGTTGAAAATATTTAGGTGACTAGATTTAACTCATTTACAAGATGTTTGAGTAAGATTAAGCCATCTATACCTATATGCAATGCAAGCATAATATAGCAATCCTAACGCAAGAAATCTAGCATAAGATCTAGTTAAGTATAAACCGGAAAGCTAGCTATAAACTAACAGGGCACATATGCTTAGATATACAATTAGCTAAACTTCAAATAGCAACAATCATCTAATATATTCAATTAAGAAAATAAAATCACAAAGAAGTTCACATAACACATAAAACACTTGTCGTCGTTTTGTGTATTATATACACCAATGTTTACTTAGCTCGATTTTATTTGAAAATAAAATAGTTTCCTCCCCATTCTATAATTTAATTAAGATCAATATTTTGAAAACATAAATACTTAATTTTTCAAAAGTATATCAACTAGGAATGCCCAACTTGAAGGAAAAGGTAAACCAAAAGTTTTACGTTAAAACGAGACACAAATGTTTGACCACCGTGTAGTATTTTGCCTTTCTGACAAATTTAACTTTGAAATGATTACTTTTAAGTATTTTTAAATGAATGTAGACTCAATTACCTTTAAAACACCGGGTGGCACGACTTCTACGGATTTACGGTTAATTTTATATGATTTTTCAAAGTTTCTGAAAAATTGTCGAACAGACAGGCGGACCCCTTAATTTTAAGGGGGGCGCCCAATATTTAAGGGGACCGCCCAGAAAATTAAGGGGGCCGCCCATCTGGTACTCAAAAATGCATTTTTTTTGTTAAAAATTATTTTCTAACTTGGTGAAAATGTGTGAAACTTTCGGAGTTTAATACCGAACATATAATACTTATTTTAAGCATAATTTTATTTCGAGCTAGTATAATATTGTATATAATATCAAAACTAATACAAGTTAATCAACAAAACACTTTTCATATTTAATCCTCCTTAATAGGTAATTTGATACATGGATCGTACTCAATTTTTAACACCATTTGTTTATAAATTTTGAGCGACGTGGCTCTTGATACCAATTGTGAAAAACTAGAAGGGGGGGTTGAATAGTTTTACCTCTTTTTCGTTTTATAAAATGTTTGTTTCAAAATCTTCAATTAGAGTTTTCCTTATTAAAATCTTAAAATGTTTTGTATCAAATTATCTATTAAGTTAAACTCAACATGAGAAGTGTGAATAATGCATCTAAGTCTATTAGACCATATCATATAATTATTCATCCTATAACAATATTAACTTTTATCTATCACACATTCAACATCAAAACAATATAAGCAACAACCAACACATTTATGCAAGCATAGATATAAAGCGATAAATGCAAGAATAAAAGTAGAGAGATAAGAGAAAGAAGATGCAAACCAGACACGATGATTTATAGTGGTTTGGCTACAAGGATACCTTCTTTGCCCTACTCCACTCCCCGAGTCACTTACTCGAGAGTTTTCTACACTACTCAACAAGCTCCCTTTTGGCGGAGAAAACCGTACACAACTTTCGCTTACACCAATTAACGACACTAAGCTAAGTGTCGGGTTCTAATCGTAGCTAGAACCAA
>LBNU01026624.1:24900-35693 GCA_014162995.1 Artemisia annua | reverse complement strand
GTAGACACTGATGGCTGCTGGTATGGTGTTAGGATGAATCTTGATATCAGTTATAGCTTCAGGGCGAAGCCTGTTGGTCATTACCCATTGATACATATCAATCTTCTTCCTTCTAACCTCAACATCCTTCTTTAGCTTATCTTCCCTTTTTCTTTTTAGGGCTGAGCCTTTTTAAACACTTCACCACCCTTTCTCCCAGCATGAACTTGAGGCTTTAACCCAATCTTTTTAGCTTCTTCATTGACAACCTCAATGAGTGCAGCCTTGTTTTTCCTTTCCTCCTCAGCTTCTTCATGAGCTTGGATTTGTTCAGCAGTCAGATAGTATATGACCCCATTGATCTCATAAGGGACCTTTCTGGTTCAGGCTCGGGCCTTACTATCTTGGAGGCAGGGACAAGCTTCATTGTTGGTTCAGGCTGGTGTAGTCATGATGTTCTTGCCCTTGTCCCGCTGAATGTTGATGGGAGGCTGATAGGAGGAGATTGGAGTAGCCTGAATGTCATGCTCCCCCTTAGTATGAGAAGTAGTTTCCTTGGGAGCAGTCTCAGTGGCTGGTTGGGTGCTGGATGGCTCAATGGTCTCTGGGATAGAGGTTTCAGTGATCCCCTCCCCCTCAACTGTTGTTGGAGCTCCAGTGAGCCAAGAGTTGGTGTGCTCACTGAAGCTGTTGCAGCTGAGGTGCCTTTAAAAGCCTGAAAGATCTTAGACATCATGGATTTTATCTCTGAAGTGTCTTCTTGAATGGTGGACACTTTTGCTTCAAGAGAAGTGATGAGACGAAAAATGTTACGTTTTTAGGGGTCAGTTTGAGTCCTAATTCGTATATTATTGGATCGGATTTCACCCAAAGTCGTTTCTTTTCTCATTTTAGGTACTTTTGAGGAGAAAATCACAAAAGAAGCATTTTCGGACGTTTTTGGAGTGGAAAAGTGCAGAAAACAACAAAATCTCAAAAGACCCTAAAGTGCATAGAAGGTGAAGGCATCACAAGTTCCATCATGACGACGTCAGGAACAAATGAAGTGAAGAATTGGAAGATACTCATGACGGGCCAGAGAGTTTCTAGTGTATTTTGGTGACGGCGTCAAGGAAGGCCGTCAGATCTGGAACGAGGCGGCGTGACGACGTCAAGAAGGCCGTCACAAAACCCTAATCGTCGTCGTGACGACGTCACACATTGGGCTGACGCCGTCAGCCCGTATTCTCTATATATATAGAACGATTTTATTTGTTTTAAAGAGAGGAACTTGGTGGAGAACTTAAGGGTTAAACTCTAGCTCGTGTATCACAGACCTTAGAGGGTATTTTCACCCCTCTAACTTGCATGTTTAATCTAAGATGGTAAAAGTTAGTTAGGGAGTAATGAAATCTAAGTAAACACTACTTTCCCACCATTGTCTTCTCAAAACCTTAATCTGAATTTGCATAAGTAGATAACTTGGGTTAGTTGACTAGCAACTAATTCCGCCCAATCCTTCAAAACCAAGATTTTACTGCTTTCATAAAAACATAAAAATACAAAAAGAATCATCCTCCACCCTTAGACCTAAATTAGAGTAGCCTTTAACCTAACGAACACTATTCCCTGTGAGAGAACGATCAATCCCCCGGTACTTGCCACTACACTATACTACATCGGTCAGGTACACTGCCTGGTGGGGATTGCAAGCTTCTCGAGATCCCTCGAGAGGTTAAACGTAGTGCGTGTTGCAATCCAGCCCGCATCAAGTTTTTGGCGCCGCTGCCGGGGAATAGTTATTGTTTAGGTTAATTTTTATTTTTAATTAGGTCTACTCACTAGACTCCTTTCTAGTGAGATTTTATTTTATTTTTCTAGGATCTCTTTAGTCTATCTTTTTCTTCGTGTTTTTGTTCGTAACCATTACCATCCGCCATCATGGAAGGTGGTAACATCCTTGATCCCAACAACCCAATTCAACCAAACCCACCTCCTAGAGCCCGCACTTTAGGAGAGTACTCCCGACCTAGCCATCAAGGCTATCGAAACACCATTGAGCTCAACCAAGGAGCCAATGTGACACCCTTGATATAACACCCCCATTTTCGGAACGCAGCGGAATACAACATGGGGTGCTATACATCGATCACATAGTACAAGTATAGTAAACGTACTCAAAATTGAGACGTTTTTAATAAAAGTTCACATTTCAATAATTATCAGAGTCAAGCAAAAGGTCCCAAAAGTTTAACATAAATTTAGAAATACATAGATTTAAAAGTTTAAGTCATTATCGAAGTCAAGATCCCAAAAGTTTAACATAGTTAAAAGATACATAAGTTTTAGAAGTTTAAAACATTATCGAATGAAAATTTCTATTTAAACATGAGCCATCAAGTAGATATCCATTTCTTGCGCCGCCCATCCAAGCTGAAGTCACTTACGGACCTGAGAAAATACATGCTAAAAAGTCAACACAAAGGTTGAGTGAATTCATAGAGTTTAATAAGTAATCAGTTGAATACAAGATAATACAGTTTAAAATAAGATGGGCTACGTTGTTATCCGCCCATAGTTAAGTTGACATGTAACAAATACAAGTCGGGAAATAAGATATAGAGCATTGAGCTCATGAAACCGAACCTTAACCAAGTTTTATCATTTGCCCCGATAGGGTAAGATTTGCCATTTACCACATATTCTCAATATTATGTGACCGTTGAAAGATGGGCGCTACCCATTCGGCCAGGCTGGTTAATGCCCAATATGCATATTCATAATCGGTCCGTAGAACCTATAAAAAAGAGATATTCGCAAAATAACGTACAAGGTGTCAAGGAAACATTTCACCATTTATAAAACGCTAGTTAGATCAAAATTTTGATATTTAGGATAGTAGCAAGGTTGCATTCAGATCCTTAGCATGACAAAAATATTTTATAAAATCGTCTTGTGAGACAATTTCGTAAAATGGTTTGTGAGATAACAAGAAAAACAGTTATCCTTTATCAAGTAGTGGAAAAAATCAAAATTTTGATTTTTGCGAAATAGCAGTAAAACATCTTGTAATAAGGCAACATTTTGTAAATTACTTTTCAAAGCAGTTTCACTATCCAACAAGAGAGGATCAAAGATAAATGGTATTTCCAAGGGACGAGTGAAAGAAATAGGTGGTTGTCCCAAGGGTCGTGATTCAAGTTACCTCTCAAAATCTTAAGAATTCTGTTACGCACGAAATCCTTTCTGATTGGGAGATTTAACAAGTTCAAAGTACAATTCGGTAAGAGAATGTCAATTGCTACAAACAATCGGTCGGAGTCGATTGACTCGGCACGATACTTAGGTTAGAGGTGGAAAGTACAACCTCAATTGAACATCGTCGCTAAAACAACATCGATTGAGAAAAATGAACATCCTCAACTAAGAAATGAATAACGTCGATTAAGATAACGAACATCATCGATTAAGGAAGTGAATGTCATCGATTAAGAAAATAAACATCCTTGGTTAAGAAAAATCATCACTTGGGTAGCCTACTTCGATGGAATAAACTTTCCCATCCTCGAGCAAAATCACCAAAACCTTAAACCTAGTAACAACTTGATTTTAGCTTAATCTCGCAACTCATCAAACAAGAACTGTCACAAGATTCGACCGTGTATCAAGTTGTTAAGAAATAAGAATTTAACGTCGTCGATGATTTNATATAAAGTATTGAGCTCATGAAACCGAACCTTAACCAAGTTTTAATAATTGCCCTGGTAGGGTAAGATTTGCCATTTACCACATATTCTCAATATTATGTGACCGTTGAAAGATGGGCGCTACCCATTCGGCCAGGCTGGTTAATGCCCAATATGCATATTCATAATATTAGCGTTCACACAAAATTAACGGTTCATGATGGGGACTTAATTGGCAAGAGATACTCAATGTCTATAATCATGTAATCGGGTCAAGCATACCAAAAACTACTTGTATTCAGTTTGTAAAACTAGCTGTATCCCCCTCGCGAGGTTTATAAAACAATTGAAATAAGTAAAGGCGAGGCTATGAACTCACCTCGAAGTGAATGATCAACCAACATAAGCAGATAATCAAGGAGCACAACACAGTGGTGGGAATATAAATATCAACGAGGAAAAGAATGAAGGCATGAAGTCTTAGTCGCGACCTAAAATGAATGCATGTAATCTAATTTAGATTATGAAATAGGTTCGTGTATGCACTTGCACTTATAATCTATACCACTCATTTTGTATTCAAAATATGTATTGTTGCCGAAAATATAAATTGCATCTTCGTATAAGGTCATAGTGAATATTACATGTTCATATAGTCTAATAATGTTATGCGATAGTTATATAGTGAAATATAGGTTTTAGACGTAAAATATAACACTTGACAATTTCTGAAAATGGCTCAAATGGTCTCGGAAAAGTAGTTGTAAAATACTGTAGACTACGAATTAGGAAGTAAGCTTTACATTTCTGGAAACCTTGTTACAATACCTAGAGGTCATAACACTGATGTTTTTCCCAAATGTGTATAGATTTCGAAATAAACAGTCGTAAAGTAGGGGGTTTAGGCCAAAACTGCTATTTCTGGGCAGTTTTTGTGAAAGTTTGAGTGGTCACAAAATGCAGGTTACTTGTCCAAATTACAAATGGTCAATTGTTTTTAAAAGTACTCTAGGAGTACTAACTTTTGTTCTTTGGAGTCTCAACTCTAGAACTGAGTCATTTGACGGGAAAATGGGCTCAAACATGGGTGATTACAAAATTACTGGGTATACTTAGAAAATTTTCTGAGCAAATTGCTGTTGGTATTTTAGTGAAACAATAAGGGATAATTGTTTCTAAATGTATCGAACTTGTCACCTTTTACTATGTTGTGTAATGAACTTTTTTTTTTGCTAATGTGTGTATCAAACTGCCTAATCCGTTCTATTCAGTGAATACTAACGTGATTAAGGTTTTTCCGTTAGAGTAAATTACATAAATCGTCCTTGTGGTTAGGCCCAAATTGTAAGTTTCGTCCTTTTCTCTAAAAAATTGCTAACGGCCGTTTAACAAAGACAATAGTCCTTTAACAAAGGCAACGTTAGTCAATATACCATCGCCACCACCCGCCATCACCCACCTCCACCACCCACCATCGCCACCACCACCACCGCCGTCACCATCATCCACTGCCACCAGCCACCACCGCTGTCGCCCCACCACCACCACCACCACCACCGACCCACCGCCATCACCATCACCGCCAACGCCGTCCGCTGCCACCACCAACCCCACTATCGCCACACCCGACCGCCACCAAGCTCCATCGCTGCCGCTGCCACCACCACCCATACCCCCACCCACATCCACCATCATCACCATCACCGCCACCACACACCGTCGCCGCCACTACCACACCGCACGCGCACCACCAACCATACCACCACTACACACCCACCACCTCTACCAACCACCAACTGCCACCACCACCCACCATCGCCAACCACCAACACGCCGTCCCATCGGCCACCACACCAACCCACACCACCAACGCCGTCACCACCACCCCACCGCACCAACACACACACGCGTCGCCACCAAACCACGCCGTACCACTACCGACCACCGCCACCACCACCCACCAGCGCATCACCATCCCGCCACCGCCAGCACCGGCGCGTCAATTGCCACCAACCAGACACCACCACAACCCACAACGCACCGCCCACCACTCCATCGCCGCCTTGCCACCACCACCCACCCCACCACCAACCCACCATCATCAACCGTTGCCAGGGGTGAAGGTGGTGGGTGGTGGCAGTGGGGCTCGGTGTGTCGGGTGGGGCGGCGATGGTTCTGTGGTGGCGGATGGGTGGTGGGTGGCGGTGGGGTGGTAGTTGTGCGATGCAAGCGGTCGGTGGTGGCAGTTGGGTGTGGAGGTGGAGTGGTGTGGCGTGGGCGTGTGGCGGTGGGTGGTGGTGGCGGTGGATGGTGCCGTCGATGTGTGGTGGTGGCGGTGGGGTGGGTGGCAGTGAGTGGTGGGTTGGTGGGACGACGGGGTTGGTGGTGCAGTGGGTGGTGGGTGGTGGTGCGATGGCGGGCGTGCCAGTGGCGGCATGGTGGCAGTGGTGGCGGTGTGGGTGGTGGGCGATGGTTGGTGTGGAGTTGGGGAGGTGGGTGGTGGCGATGGTAAATAGACTAACGTTGCCTTTGATAAAGGACTAACGTTGCAAATGATCGTTGGTAAATGGACTAACATTGCCTTTGTTAAACGGCCGTTAGGAATTTTTTAGAGAAAAGGATGAAACTTACAATTTGGGCCTAACCACAAGGACGATTTATGTAATTTACTCTAACGGAAAAACCTTAATCACGTTAGCATTCACTGAATAGAACGGATTAGGCAGTTTGATACACACATTAGCAAAAAAAAAAGTTCATTACACAACATAGTAAAAGGTGGCAAGTTCGATACATTTAGAAACAATTATCCCAAACAATAACTTTCGAAAAATCATAACTACTTCGTTATAAGGCCGATTTTTATGTTCTTTATATCTCCGAAAAGGTAAAAAGGTATAATATCATATTTTCAAAAGTTTGGCAAGTTTTGAAAAGGTCTAAGGCTCGTTTTTGGCCAAGTTAATTCGTACATCAGCAAAGAAATTTCCGGAAAATGTATAAGTCTAGTAGTATTTTGTTTTTAGCATATCTCTTTCGTTATAAGTCCGTTTTTAGTGATTCAAAAGGCCATAGTTTCGTCTAGGAATGTATTTTCTATATCTTGGGTCAAAAATTTACCAAAACTCACTGAGTTTACCCAATTTTGAAAATAGGGACAGTAGGTTTACATATGGTTCCAAAAATGATATAACCTAGTTTGTACATGTCCAAAACCACTACTAACAACATCAACTCATCCCTTAATCTACCATACACCTTCTTAGGGTGTCATGGGTTCCCTAACATCACCACTTCAACCATTGCACCAAAGTTTCATAAGGAATCCATTTTACACATAAAATGATAGAAATTTAGGTTTTTGTGGTATAGACTTCACATGCAAGTTCAAAAATGAGATTTGTACATAAACCTAGCAAGGAATTCATGGTAGAATTTATAAAAATTGGTGGTGTACTTACTTGAAAACCTTATAACTTTTTATGTAGAAAAACCTAACAATCCATAGGTTTATATTGCAAAACCTTGTAATAGATGATATCTAATTCTTGCACCTTTTCTTCAACACTTTTACCCAAGACTTATACACTTGATTTACCCTTGAAAATATCTTAAAATTACAGCCCCTAAACCATCTTTATCAAAACTTGAAACAACTTCCCAAAGAAACCAAGAAATGATGAGATTTGATGATGTTTTTAGTGTAATAAATCAAGAACAAGACTAAGGATTCAAGATCTATAATCTCTGATTAAAGATATTAGTAAATTTTTGGATGAAATATGTGTTTGGGGCTGAATAGGGTCGTTCATATAGAGAGAGGGTGAGCAAAAATGGTGAAAATATTATGGTGATACAAACAAGAATGGTGTTGTTTATTTTAAATACAAATGTAGTTAGTGGATTACAAGTGTGATGTTATTAGTTATAATGACATGCCACAAGAACAAGTATCTTGTGGTGTGTCATTTGTGTCTGTTTTGTTATAACTTTGAGCTACTGGGTGTAGTTTGATCCCGGTAATTGAAAACGTAAAGTTTTTAAGACGCGTAACATAGTACCGGGTAGAAATAAAATATAAAACTTTCAAAAATATTAAAAACTTGTTATCATAACATATTCTATTGTTTTAGATGAGTGGTGAGTTTATCGGAAGGTTTTAACATAGTTAAAACCTAAAAACGTAGCTTTAAATCGCGTAAAACGCAAAAAGTGCAAAGTTGACGTAAAAATGAAAAAAGTGAAAAGTGACTTTTAAAATAGGATTGTAAGGAACCGAAAATAAATAAAAAGTGTAGAGTTGGCGTAGCCAAGTATTGGTTGAATTAACTTGAACGTGACACGATGTACGCGAATAACTTCCGACGAAGTTAAATAACTAAATAAAAAAAAATATAGTTAAATAATAAAATATTATAATTAGTGACATGAAATTTACGAAATGTCACACTTGAGATCCGACACCATCCGGTTGGTGCAAAGCGGATGCGCATTCCATGGGCTTCGTTCCGAAGACCCAAATCAACACCTTAAGGACTTCCTCAAAATCGTAGATTCCATAGACCTTAGTGTTGACACCCCTCGACTACGCCTATTCCAATTCTCTCTACGTGACCAAGCTAGTCAATGGCTTGAGCGCTTACCCGCAGGATCCATCGCCAATTGGAACGACCTAACCACCCTCTTCCTTGCCCAATTTTTCCCACCGGGGAGAACTAGCAAACTTAGGAGCGACATCTTGATGTTCCAACAACATCAAGGCGAAACCCTTTATGAGGCATGGAGCCGATTCAAAGACCTACTTCACAAAGTCCCTCACCATGGCATAGAACTTTGGCTCCAAGTCCAAATATTCTATGACCACATCAACCCCTCCACAAAGCGAACCATTGACCAAGCGACCGGTGGTAAGCTACGTGATAAAAGTGCGGAGGAATCATGGGAACTCATAGAAGAACTTGCTCTCTACGACAACGAAAGTTGGAACGATCCCCGTGATTTGAACAAAACGGTCAAGGCAATATCCTTGCCTTCAAACAACTCAAGCACTTCTGACCGTAGGATCATGGAACTTGAAGACCAAGTCAAGTATCTAATGAAATCCTACGAAGCTCCTAAACCTTCAAGCCAAGTGAACAAAATCACTTCTTCTTGCGAATTGTGTAGAGGTCCCCACGACACTCGTTTATCTCATCCGTTTTATCCCCTAGTTCTTGTCCGCAATACTATTCGGTCAATACCACAAGCACATGTTTTAAGCAAACCCAAGTCCCTAAGAAAGACCAAGATGCGCCACCCATTCACAACCTAGACGAGGAATTTAAGGAACTTCACCTTGAGCATCCGGTTATCGATGTCTTGGCCCGAGCCCCTTACTATAATGCCCTCTTAGAAAAGTATGAGGAGAAACTTAAGTTAGGAAAGAATGGGACCGCCTTTGTTCAAAACAATTTACCCAAAAAGATGGACGACCCGGGTATATTTGTGTTACCTTGTAGGATAGGAGACTCCAAGCCCTTTGATACACTAGCCGACTTAGGATCGAGTCTCAACTTAATCCCACTTTCAGTTTATCAAAGTCTTAAGCAAGGAAGAATGGAGGATACAGAAGTACTAATAGGCCTAGCGGACGGGAGTATTGCTTATCCCATTGGAGTAGTTAAAGACGTGTTAGTGAGTGTAGGGAAAATGACCTTGTTAGCCGATTTCCACGTCCTTGATATGAAAAGTAACCCTACGTGCCCTTTGTTAATAGGGAGAGGATTCTTAGCGTCCGCTAGTGCATTGATAGATTGCAAAGCATCTATGATAGCGGTAGGAGAGGGGGAAAATAGATCCGTGTATGATGTTAAGAAGCATGCCTACGACACCGGTGAGNTTGGAGTAGTTAAAGACGTGTTAGTGAGTGTAGGGAAAATGACCTTGTTAGCCGATTTCCACGTCCTTGATATGAAAAGTAACCCTACGTGCCCTTTGTTAATAGGGAGAGGATTCTTAGCGTCCGCTAGTGCATTGATAGATTGCAAAGCATCTATGATAGCGGTAGGAGAGGGGGAAAATAGATTCGTGTATGATGTTAAGAAGCATGCCTACGACACCGGTGAGGAACCTATTCCCCCTTGGGTAGAATTGGATAGGAGACCCTCTAGATACGGACCTTGGGTAAACGGTGATTTCATAGGACCTCAAAGGCCATTCTATTTAGAAAAGGATTTTATAGACCAAACTCAATTGGTAGAACAACTATTGGCTAGGGACATTGAATTAGACCCGTTTGAGGATCCTCTTGTCTTTAGAAAGATGGTGGAATTCTTAGGAACCTTACCAATCAATTTAAGGATGAATAAGTGGAAAAGTGAGGAAGATAAGGAAAAATGGGATTGGAAGAAGCCACCTAAAGAGGGAGACGGGCAATGGAACATTAAGCTCACTCTCTATGATCCGGATGGGGAGAAATTCGAAAAAGCATATAAGACTAGACCCACCAATAGGAAGTTGAAAGAGAAGTTCGACCCCAAAGACATTTTGAATGAGGGGGTAACTCACCTAGGAGTCACGTAACGAGGCAAGGCCTCGAGTCTAGCTACAAGACTCTTTAATAAAGAAAAGCGCTTCTTGGGAGGCAACCCATGTTTTGTTTGTTTTTGTGTGTTTATTTGTTTCCGTATGTAAGTTATATTTCTTGTCATTGATTCATGCTTCAAACTAAATTGTGAAAATGCTTTATTTTGTTTTTAACTTCGTCTTAATTACATATAAAGGTATTTTGCAAAAGCTAAGTGTAAGGGAAATCTAAATCGGTTAATATAGAACGAATGAAATCATAACAATGAAATTAACCTACATACTTGTACTTGTTAGAGTCAAATGCTTGTATCGAGTCATAATGATTTTCTGCCGAATTTCCAGGAATTGAGACATAGGTTTTTCAAGAAATTTTCCGGAAACACAACTAAAACTTTCTGTCAGACCACTCTGACGGCGTCAGGAGTTGATACCTGACGACGTCAGGTGTAAAAATCTGGAATTTATTTGTTGATTAAGTTTTCTAACGGAACTTGTATGTTTGTTAAAATCTCATTTTATAAATTCCAGGAAACCTGTAGAAAATTCATTCCATAAGCATTATATCTTACTTGCTTTCTAGGT
>LBNU01026619.1:22385-55382 GCA_014162995.1 Artemisia annua | reverse complement strand
TATGCTTCTTTAAAAATCGTAGGCCAATAGAATCCAGCTTCGAAAACTTTTCTAGTGGTGGTAGAAGGTCCATAATGTCCCCCAGTTGGGCCATGATGACATTCATCAAGAATTTTTCTTGTTTCGGAACCCGAAACACATCTTCGAATCATTCCATCTTTGCACATCTTGAAAAGGTAAGGTTTCTCCCAATAGTAGTGTTTTAGTTCCGAAAAGAACTTACTACGTTGGTAGTGACTCATTCCTTCTTTAAGAATATCTCCTGCTAGATAATTAGCGTAATCTGCAAACCATGGAACGTCACTATAATCCTCCTCATCAATCAGCATGAGAGTTTCATCTGGAAAGTAATCGTTAATTTCATTTTCTTTCAGTTCTTCCAAATTTGGATTCTCTAGACGTGATAAATGATCAGCTGCAAGATTTTCTGCTCCTTTTTTATCTTTAATTTCGATATCAAACTCTTGGAGTAGTAAAATCCATCTAATAAGACGCGGTTTTGCATCTTGTTTTGTAAACAGATATTTGAGCGCGGAATGATCTGTGAAAACTATCGTTTTTGAAAGCACGAGATAAGATCTGAATTTGTCAAATGCAAAAACTACGGCAAATAATTCTTTTTCTGTGACCGTGTAGTTTTGTTGAGCACTATTGAGTGTTTTGCTAGCAAAATATATAGGACGAAAATGTTTTCCTTCACGTTGTCCCAAAACAGCTCCAACAGCGAAATCGCTTGCATCACACATGAGTTCAAATGGTAGTGACCAATTAGGTGCAACCATGATTGGGGCACTAGTCAATTGACTCTTCAATGTTTCTAGGATGAAGACATTGTACCCGTTATATGATTTAGGGTTTAGAGAAACTGAAATTTTTGACTAAGAAATAATTGGGGTGAAGTTATTATAATAAGGATTTAGTGGAAATCCTACGTGGCAGTGATTTTGGTAAAAAATTTTAGGTTAGCCGGTAATACAAGTTTCATGGGGTAGATTGGTACAAAAGTTGAAAGTTCGTTACATTAGGTGGGACAAAAAAAAGTACGCATACTAGAATGGAACACTTTGGAAAGTATGTTGCTATTGTACGACCAAATCCCTTCTTTAAGAATGTGAATGATTCTGGCTTTTGGGTCTTGACTACTAACTTTTCATGACGTCAAAGGCTGAAGACTACAAGAAGTCTAGACAACTCTTAAGAAATGGGTGAGTTATCCACACCTTCTCATAGGGAGTGTATCCAATGATTGGATGCATTGTTGGCTTGTACAGTGTGCATTGCGGGTTATATGGTTTGACCAAACTCTCCTGATGTGACAATATAGGGAGGGTTTGTATAACATGCCCCTCTAAGAAATTTCTCATGAAAATTATCTATAGATTAATGACAAAATGTACACTGGTGATATTCTGACAGACTATACGATTAATAGATAGTCACAGTCTTTATTAAGTTTTTCTTAAACTTTTCTTAAATACCAAGGACTCATCTCCATCATTCATCTAAAAAGAAATCAGTGGTTGAGATTAAAAGCATTTTAATATTTCACATATTTTTTATAATTTAAATATCTCTTAAACTGTTAATGATTAAGCGAAAATAATTACACCATCGCGACAAGCATTTAATTATCTTTTTATAGACGGGCACTTTTATATACTTTTGACAATTTTTTTTTTTCGTATTTTTTTTCACGTTTTTTTTTCTTCTAGTTTTTCACGTTTTTTTTTCGTTACTAAAATTTGCATAAAAAATCATATGTGATATTAGTGTTAAATCATATATGATATGTAATATCACATGTGATATTAGTGTTAAATCACATATGATATATAATATCAAATGTAATAAGTAATATCGTGTTAAATCACATATGATTTTTTCATGCAAATTTCAGTAACCAAAAAAACTTGAAAACACGAAAAAAAATAATTTTGTTGAAAGTATATCAAAGTGCCTATCTATAAAAAGATAATTAAATGCTCGTCGTAACTGTATTTTTTTTCGTTTAACGATTAACGGTTTGAAAGATATTAATATTTGAAAAAAAAGAAGAAGATGAAAGTGAGTTTTTTATATTGTTGGGATTAATCTCATCCATTAGATCAAATAAAGATGGAGGGTGAAGATTAATCACTTGGTATGTAAAAAAGTTTTGGTCGTTAAATGATCTTAAATCAATTAATTTGGACATTTATACTTTCACATGGGTGAAAATGTAAAGGTAACTGTGAGAGTATAAATGCCCAAACACACAAAATTGGAGTGTCCCAATAACTTCATTGAGTGTGCAAATCATCTACCTTCTCTTAAAGATTAATAGCTGAACAAAAATGCTGAAGCCTCCTACTAAATATTCTTATAAAACTGCCTATTTACAAGATCTNGCGAAAATAATTACACCATCGCGATGAGCATTTAATTATCTTTTTATAGACGGGCACTTTTATATACTTTTGACAATTTTTTTTTCGTTTTTTTCACGTTTTTTTTCTTCTAGTTTTTCACATTTTTTTTTCGTTACTAAAATTTGCATAAAAAATCATATGTGATATTAGTGTTAAATCATATATGATATGTAATATCACATGTGATATTAGTGTTAAATCACATATGATATATAATATCAAATGTAATAAGTAATATCGTGTTAAATCACATATAATTTTTTCATGCAAATTTCAGTAACCAAAAAAACGTGAAAACACGAAAAAAATAATTTTGTTGAAAGTATATCAAAGTGCCTATCTATAAAAAGATAATTAAATGCTCGTCGTAACTGTATTTTGTTTGCTTAACGATTAACGGTTTGAAAGATATTAATATTTGAAAAAAAAGAAGAAGATGAAAGTGAGTTTTTTATATTGTTGGGATTAATTTCATCCATTAGATCAAATAAAGATGGAGGGTGGAGATTAGTCACTTGGTATGTAAAAAAGTTTTGGTCGTTAAATGATCTTAAATCAATTAATTGTGTTTGGACATTTATACTTTCACATGGGTGAAAATGTAAAGGTAACTGTGAGAGTATAAATGCCCAAAGACGCAAAATTGGAGTGTGCCAATAACTTCATTGAGTGTGCAAATCATCTACCTTTTCTTAAAGATTAATAGCTGAACAAAAATGCTAAAGCCTCCTACTAAATATTCTTATAAAACTGCCTATTTACAAGATCCTGCCAAATGGCAGAACTGACGGTTTGGATGCAGAGAGATAATGAGTAGAAAAAACTATTTAATATTGTTGTGTATGTAGGTAGATTTGTAGGAGGATTTAGTAGGAGGTTGTAGCAAAACTCATTGTTGAAACAAATAACGTTTTTTTTTTTTTTTTTTTTTTTTTTTTTTTTTTTTAAAGATTTTCTACGCATAAACTTAGTGCAAAAAGTTTTTCATGAGTTTTTGCATTTAATACAATTAATGCATATCACATTTAATGCATAAGGCTTTAAGGAAAAAATTGAAGTTAATCAAGTCTTTATAAAAGTTTTTTTAAAAAGTTTTCAATGCAATGCAAAAAAAAACCCTTTCAAATTACTTTTTTAAATACTCCCTCCGTCCTATATTAAGTGTCCATTTTCAAAATGCACAAAGTTTTAGGAAATTCCACTAACTACACTCTCCACCAATCAAATATTAGTTTTACCCGTTAAAGTCTCTTCTCATTGGTTGGAATACAATATAAACCTAATTTGAGACATCACAAAATTCAATTGTGGACACTTAATATAAGACGGAAGAAGTATTAAAAAGCTATTGTTAGTTTATCTATTGCAGATGCTCTTACGTCTTAAACCAGTAGGATATCCATATGATCATTTCCATAGGACGTTCCTAGTAATTAAATAACATCAAATAATAACCGTATGTGCTTTTGTAGGTTATCAATCACGAATTTGTGTCTACTTTTAATTTAACTTTGTTGATACACATAACAAAAAAGTGATATACAATATAATGAAGGTTATTCAAAAATACTTATGCGTTCTAGAGAAAAAAAAAAAAAATGAATGAAAGTGAAAGAAAGAGGAAGTAAAGTAAGAGAGGGGAAGTAAAATGATTTTCACTCAAAAGTGGAGTGAAAGTTTTATAACTAAAATATAACCACTTTACTTCACTTTACCTCACTTTACTTTCTAAAAAAAATTGGTGAACACAAATTTTCTCACTTTCACTTTACTTCCTCCCTTTTACTCAACTCGAGAATACAGTGATGTTTTGAATAAAAAAATATAATACATAATTAATTAATTAATGCTCCGTAAATACTTTCATCTTTCGTTTAATATTTTATCAGATGGTAGACTTCTCTGTGCGTTATGAACGTGTGTAAATTGAAACCACATGCATGCTATAATGTATAAACGTGCGTGATGCATTTTCTTCATTTTTTTGCTTATTTTCTTACACTTTTGTCAAATATTTGAATAATCTCAAAGTAGTTGCTCACATCCTGCCAACCTCTTTCACATTTTGTAAGGAGTTGCCACTTACTAAGACACTATAGTCTAGAGAAATGTATCTCCAAACGTCTAAAAGCATAATGGTAATCAATTCAATATTCATTTCTTTATTTTTTTCATCATATTATCATTTAACACATCACCACTCTTTCACCTTTTAACTACAATGATCACGAGTCTCTTGCCACCCTTAAAAATACTCATTTTATACAAACATACCTTAAAAAATACATTCCCCCCACACACACACTCACAAATCAAATACTCCGTTAATAATAATAAAAACACCGTAGAGGCCCACAAACTACACGGTATCCAAAAGGTGAGCACCTCACCACTTATTTCTTTTTTTTCCTTAGGTCGCGTATGACAAGGGGTGAAGGTGAAGGTAAAACCTCATCCTACACTGTGAGTAGTCTTAGAAACATGCTCTACATTTTTCGCTAAGTTGACTAATGAAAAGAGTGAGTTATATACGCTTGAGATATTACTAGACGAATACATGCGCAAAGTGACGGTGTATAACGACAAATAATGAAATAATTATACATGCAAACTTGTGTTTTGGGGTGACCCCTGATGCAACTTATGAGTTTAATATGTAGTTATTGCGAGAAAAAAGGTTTATGAGTTATAAACGAAAAATAATAAAAGTTTGAGGATTAAACAATATTTAAAATAGAAAAATGATTGTTGTGCTTAATAATTATGTCTACGTACCTAATGAGTTGATTGTTTGATTTGAAAAAATGATTGGCAAGAATTTGAATAGAGAAAGTACATAATATATTTGTACAAATGATTTATTTATTAGGCATGTACTTAGCCATGTGTTTTAGGTCTAAATAGCACTACTCTTTAAAATACTAATTTAGTAGTGTATGTTGTTATCATTTTTAGTCAAAGGTATTTTAGCAATCGAAGTGATTTTAAGTTTTTAAAATTAAGGATTAAGAAAAAGGTAAATGCTTATAAGTTTTTAATATAGTATATATATATATATACTATATATATATATATATAGTATATATAAGAAGTGGTTGTTTATTTTAGATGATTTTGAATAATTTTGTTTAAACTTATGTATTGTCAAATATTTTGAATGTTTTTATTTAAACTTATGTTCATTTATAAAAAAGTGTTTCAAAGTAAATTAAAATTTCTCACTTAGAGTAGCATTCTAACTCTTTTTATGTCAATTTACAAAATTTTAAATTCTTTTATTTGATGAGTTTTGCTAATGACAGCCCTTAGGGTTGTCTTTAAGAGAATAGTTTTTATTACAAAGTCATCTATAAATCATTATGATTGGATGTCAATTTCGAAAATCATAGATATAATCCCTAAAAATTAGATGCATAACTAATATTTGATTCTGATTGGATGATTTTATTTCTTACATTAAATTGTAGCAAATGTATGAAAAACCTAGGATCTAGCCCAACCAAACGCACTCTCTTGAAGTTTCGGTTATAGCTTGCCAAGTCCCTCGCCACTTCTCTCTTCAAATAAGAATAAATTCATATTTTACTACAGAACTCTCCCCCTTTCACTTTCATAAAAAGTCAACTTGGACCCTTAATTCATTCATATACACGTAGTCTTGCGATCATATCTCTATTTAAAAAGCTACAAACTATATACGACTAGTTGTTCTCTCTTAAGTTTAAGAAAAAATCAAATGGGACATCTGAGTTACACAAGGGTTCGTCGGAGGTCTTTTCGAACAAAAGGATTCCGCCTAAACTCCAAAAGATTTTCCGTTCATCGGCTACGTGTAAAGTTTTTCAAATTCTTCAAAATGCTTATCAGAATTTGGAGGTCACGGTGGCATGGGAAGAGGTTGACAATGAGTTTCAGCAAATTGAGCGATAGAAGTAGCCGAAGAGACTTGGTAGCTAAGGAGAATGTTGCTATTTGTAGGTTAACGTCGTTATCGAGATCAAATTCTTTTTACTCAGAAGCCATTGCAGATTGTTTAGAGTTTATAAAACGTTCATCTGCTTCGTCGGATGATATGCCAGAAACATACATAATAGACAAAGCATGAACATGATGGAAGCCTATAATTAGATGAAGTTTCTGAATGTCAAAATGTATAGTGAAATTCAAGAAGGTTTTTTAGCCACCTTTATATTATTTTGATTGTTTGTGATATTCAACTTGTATTAAACTGTCTCAATTGGTATGTTTTTTTTTTGCGTGTAAATAACTAAATACCAATAAGATTTGATTGCATAAAGCTTATTCAAAGAGCATGGTTGGTGTACCTTCACATGTCGTCGCGCAACTACCTGGTTTTAATTGTGATGCGGAATTGTTTGGTTTAATTAGGTTTTGATAGGTATTAGTTTGTTGGGTCATAGTTGGTTCTTCACCGTTACCATACTTTCTATTAGGTGATTGCTTTTAAGTGAAAGTAAGTATGTTGGGTTTAGGTGTCGTTTTTCTTTTGGTTTGTTGAATTGTTGATCTTGTAATTCCTAGATCGTTGTATTTTGAGAGTCTGAGTGTCAAAGATATCGGCTTGCTCGGCTGTGCCAATGTAACCTCGAGGTTCATGATGGTGTTGACCGAGCATTTCATTTCGGTGTCGTCGTATACTTGCATCTTGCTAGCCTTTTTTAAGTGAAAATATAACCAAACCAACATGACATGGTACGTGATGCATAAACTATTTGGCAAAATTATAAAACTAAGTTGCACACAAGAAAAATTCAATTCTCTTAGCTTATTATTGGAGCACCATCAACCAAATATTGCACTTACTAAACTATGTTGTTTATCGAGCTACAAAGACCTACCTTTTCGGTTGGCATAAAACAAATGTTTTAATTAATTCATTAATCAACAAAGGTTTTTAGTACTTCATTAAAATTTAATTGTTTTATGTTCTTTATGGCTATTAGTTTTAGGACGGTGCACGAGAAAAGGATATGCTTTTGTATGGATTTTGTAAACAAGTTGTTACATTGAATATTTCTTCTTTGACAAACTATTTAATAATTTTAAAATAATTAAAGATTCACGTCTTTGAATGTTCTGTTTGGATTTTGGAATATGGATGACATCAAATTTAAAAATCGGTAACGCATGTACGCAGGGAATATAACCATTGACTTTGACCATTGGTTATATGTTTCTATATATGTTTTCATTTGATCCAATCAATGCTATACAATGTCATAATATCGAAAAAATTGATTCGTAAAGCTTACACTTTAGATGTTACTGGATCCCTTATATGTGTTAGGCTTCTAGAAGAGATATATTTAGTATTGTGACAATGAAGATAATTAATAATACGTTCTTAATAATCATTGTGTTTAAATAAATTTTTTTGAACCATGGTTTCTGACCTTTTAACCGATTAATCTATAGGATTTGAGCCCACCGTCATACAAAATCGAAATATAAGAAACATAATCCGTGAAGTTTAATTGTTATCATCATATAATCATCATGCACAACATATTGAAGGATACAAATCATATACAGTTTTACATACAAGTTATACATCTTCATGTTTTAATACTAAAGATGTTCAAGTTATGCGTTCTTCTTGCGACTATTGTAATTTATAAATAAAAATGCTAACTAGTATTTCTAGAAAGAAAACAGCTCATTGTATTTGGGCTCATGAGAATTTGGAACATTGATGGCCTTAGTTCAATTTACTATTGGGCTCCTCAACATGAATTTATAAATTTGGGTGTCGACATAAACCATTTTCTCTCAATAGTCTATCACTGAACACCCCAACTGCATATGCATGATGAATAAGATAAAATTAACGAATTTGGTACCACACAAATTAGTCAGTGCATTTAATAAAAATTAAACGACACCCAAGAGATATAATTATGTTGTACCGGGTGCATTTAGGAAAATCAAAGCTTTATACAAAAATTTAAGGCTATACCACACAAATCCTTGAGTTTCTCATAATCTCTGGAACCCATCCTCCTGTCCGTGATTACACTTGTATAATACTTTGTACTTGATAGAGTTATTATTTAGGATTGTATAATCACTTATATTTGATACATTTACAATTTGTTATCACACTATTATATAAAGGAGCCATTCTTTTTCTTAAATTTGTTTCATTTTTTGCTTATGTATAGCCAGGTGGGATACTTAACGCGGTAGCTACAACAATGCACGGGTCAATACTCATAGTTCCTAGTATGCATCTTTTACGGCTAAAATATGTTTGAAATAATCCTATTTAATTTTATGCATATAATCCAACCCTAAAACATCCACTTGTTTACATGTATGCAACCATTCATACACAACCTATTTTTTTTTTTTTTTATACAAAACATTTAATTTATGTATCACATAAAAAAAAAACCAATAATCTTTTTTATACATTAAAAATTCTCTATTATTAATAAAAATTGCTAATAGTCAAATCACACCCCTATAATTTTGGGGCGTATTATTAATAAGATATAACCGAAATATTATTCACGAAAAATTTTAATTAAATGATACCCGCTGTCGCAACGCGCAGGGTACCATGCTAGTGTGTATAGTAAACAAATTCTGAGGCAAAATTAGTATTGATTCAAAAATGTTTTGTTTTTTGCAACACGTTTCTCTCGTGGAAAAATCGTTTCGAGTGAAATCTTCGCAAGTTGGTCGTTAAATAAGGCGTTGCAAATCTTTAGAAATACATATCATTTGAAATCCATTGTATACCTACAGCCATTGCAAGTGAGCATGATGGGGACAAGATTCAAGGTCAAAAGACGCAGAAGTTGTGGCCTCTACTTAGTAGAACTGTTGATTAGAATTTATTCGAGGCTTAAAGTATCTACGCCGTAAAGATAAGCATCCCTCTACGCCGTATAGCTCTAGAATAAGAAGTTATTCGAGTCTTAAAGTTTCCACGCCGAAGAGGGAAACATCTCACTATGCCGTAGAGACATCGATTCCAAAATGTTCCTTTTATTATTTAAGTCATTTTTAGGATAATTATTATTTAGAAATATTTTAAATTAGTTTATTTATTTTATTTTGGTTTCTTTTTGCATAAGATACCTTCCCCTATAAATATAGGTATTATTATCATTGTATGAAACATATTAGATCATTAATATAATTATGTTTTTGAGTTTATCTCTCGTTAGGGTTTTATTCCCTTGAGGCGTGCTTCGTAATTATCATTCGATTAGGGTATAACAAAATTTGCTTCTGCGTCCTACGTCAATTAACGTTTAGAGCTTGTTAGTATCCTAGATGGTGAATGTTATAGAGGATTCAAAAACCCATACTGTTTGTAGGGTGTGGTCTGAAGAGCATGGATTATGATTTTAACAAAATTGCATCCAAACTCGACAAAAAAATAGACTATCTATCAAAAACTAACTACCGTGTTCGTAGGTGAAGGCAACAATCACGAAACCACGAGGGTAGCAATTATGGAGGATCAAGAATTCGTCCAACCATAGGCTAATCTATTGATAACTGTAAGTGCAACCGATCCCCATTCAACAATAGGATCTTTGATGAATGGGATGAAAGAATGATGATGGAGATTCAGCTACTAACAATCAAGTGGTTTCGTTCAAGAGTCATGATAAATAAAAGGTATTTTTTTTAATTATTGATAATTAATGGAGCTAGGAACTTGGTGTCCAGAATATTAGTCAATTACTTTAATTTTTCAATAGAAACTTTTTTGGTTGGAGGTCATGAGGTTTTTAGGATCCCGTATCTATTGGTAAATTCTACAAGGAAGAGGTAATTTATGATGGGATGACATGGAGGATTGTCAGGGCATTGCAAAGTTCAATGTTTTTATAATTTAAAGCGTAATCTCTACCTTTTCTTATTGGAAGAAACGAGAATTGCGATGATTCCATCCGAAGACCAACTACATTTACCAATGGTCGAGTTTAACAATAAAGAAAAGATATTAAAGGCTGAGGTTGTTGATGAACACGTTGAAAATATCCAAGACATTCAAAGTTATGAACAACGTAAAAACAAAATTTCAACTTTATTGTTGGAAACAACGAATAAAGTTGGTACTTTGAAGACTTATGAAGAAAATGTTATGGGTTTTAATGATGATGAAAATGTGAAGAGTTTTGATAGTGAGCTAAAAACAGACTCCGAGTACGTCGATGATTTAAAGATTTGTGATTTAGACTATGGGTTAATTTTAGTGATGATTATTGAGTATCCAATTAAGTTTTCAATGGTGAACAGAGAAATTATTTTTATTGCAATTGAAAACCTGTTGGTCGTTGATAAGGAGTACACAACCTAATGTTTAAGGTCATGGGTTGATGTTGGGAATGAGGCGTGTTAAAAAATATAAATATTCTCGAGTTGATGTGAAGCTCAAGTCTACTGAAGATAAGGTTCGTCGCGAGAAAGTGTTTGAGTTAAATGAAGCTATAGATGGTGAGAACTCGAGGGAAAGTTCCTTTCAAGTGAGGGGGAATGATGGGGACAACATTCAAGATCAAAAGACGTAGTAGTTGTGGCCTCTACGGCGTAGGGTATTTTTCTCTCTACGTCGTAGAACTCTCGAATAGAATTTTATTCGAGGCTTAAAATCTATACATCGTAAGGACAAACATCCCTCTACGCCATAGAACTATAGAATAAGATTTTATTCGAGGCTTAAAGACTCTATGCCGTAGAGGGAAACATCTCCCTACGCCGTACAGAAATTGATTCCAGAATGTTTCTTTTATTGTTTAAGCCATTTTTTAGGATCATTATTATTTGGGAGTGTTTTAAATTAGTTTCTTTATTTTATTTAGGTTTCTTTTTGCACAAGATACATTCCTGTCACACCTCGCCAAGGCGGAAACGCGAGGGTGTAACTTCATGGATATCATCACAACACCTGGTGTCTATATAGAGAACAACTACATGCACAAAAATAGAGCAAAGCACAAACACTAAGTGTTGTAATAATACCCCAAAATAAAATAACCAAAACAAAATCCAAATCAATACATAAGTCCAAGCAAAGATGATAAACCACTTCCAATGCAACTAAGGTCTCGTCTAATCGCATCCTTCTATCTTATTCTTAGGAAGCTCACCTGAAAATGATGCTTAAAACGTCAACATAATGTTGGTGAGATTCATAGGTTTAAGACTCACACACAATAGGCAACCGATTCAATGTGATTATAAAACATAGCTGGACAAATAATTATAGTTATCATACAAGCTACATGTATTCTCAAACCAACCATCACACAAAAAGGCAACCATCGGGCGGAACGTGCCCACCGATCCAAGTACCACATCACACATAAGTTGGGACGGAACGTGTCCCCCGCTCCAATATAGACATTAGTTAGGTAGCATGCGCGAGTAACATGATAAACATCCTCCCAATTAAGTCTCTGATATGCATGCTTGATAATTCCCGATAAACCACGATAATCACAACATATAACCATCACATCATAATAACCATCACATATAGCATAAATACGATAACATTATAAGCCCAAGCTTTTTGACCACACACAATCACAGTAACTCAAAACATTTAAGACAAGCATCATTCCCATCCCAAGTTTAAAAACAAAGTAAAAATGGGACTATGAACTCACATTAACTCTGCAGCTTCCAACAAATCATAATCACAAATCTAAATAACACAAATAAATTCACGTTACACATGGCCAAGCTAAAAGCTATAACCCATGCAATACTCATATGATGGATGTCTAAGGTTCATATGACCCACCATGGATCTCCTAGACTCCATACTAAACACCAACAACCATTAATGCTCACTAAATCCCTTCTACTTATAATTCCAGAAAACGCAGAATTTTGGGGTACATTCACCCACATAAAATAATAACCATTTAAGCTTAAAAACTCACACCAAAAATTTACCATGGTCTCTCATAAGCATACAAGCTAATCCAGAAGGCCATGGTCTAATAACACATGCTAATACCCATAAGAAAATCAAACTTGTCAACTATCCAGATTCGGATCTGAACGCACACCAAAAAGTTTTGATTTTAGAAAAATACTTCTACAAATGTTTATCGCAAATCCTTTTCGTGGGAGTCTAAGATAACCTAAAACTCAACTTTCCCAGAAGGGCTAACCTTAATAACACTTTTTCACCCACAAAGCACTATCAAACTTTTACCCAAATTCTGTCTCGGTTTAACAGCTTTGACACCTTATCTTGTAAAAATCAAAAGACTAACTTCCAAACCTCGAAATCAATCGTGGTCGGACTTTTTGGAAAGCTCTTTCTTTGAACTATAATTTAGAGTCAAAATTCGTGATCTAATTCATTACCATCTATTAAATAACCTCGTATATTTACAGCCCTAACATTCTGTCCAAACCCTAACTTGCAAACTAACGCGTTTTACGCTCAATTCTCTTAACCAATCATCATACTATTATCAATTAATGATTCTAACATGTTTTACATCATAAATTTACAGAAGTTTATAAACCCTAAATCCATCATAATCTATATCACATAAATTATAACAATAACTAATTAATTACATGAAAACTAGTATTAAAATTATACCTTGAACTTGATTTTTAGCTCCAAAAGCAAAACCCTAAATTTTTCTCCTTCCCTTGCCCTTTGGATCAACCAAATACTCCAAAAAAACGTTTGTGGGGTGTTGGGGTTTGTTTATATATTATTTATGAATAATCCTTATCATTAGGTGTTGTAATTGGGCTCAAATTTGGTTTCCTTTTCCTTCTTTTTTTCCCTAACCGATTTTTATACACCATATAATTTATTTATTTTTTTATTAAATTTATTTATAACACTCAAAACCTCATACTTTTCATATTTTATGTATTCCCATAACGAAACCTAACGTCATTCGAGATAAACCTTAATTTTACGACAATCCAGAAAGTAATCATTTTCAAAACAAAGTTTTCAAAAATAGATTTCCACACTCTTTATAAACACAACTCATTAAAACAATCTCCTCGTAACTTACTAACGTTCAAACACTTGAACGAAGACTTGTTATGCAAAAACCACGCAACACCAAAACTACACAAGTCATTTCTACACCACAAAGGCGATCAAAATGAACTTACCCAAAATCAATACTCGTCAAATCATAACAACAACCTCACACAAATAGGGATTTAGTGCCACATTCATACTTATCATAAATATATTATACATATCTCACACATATACTCCACATAAACACTTAATTCACACCAAACAAAGTCAAATGGTCGAAACTATTAGTCAAACTAACCCGCTAAGATCACGGTTGTCACATCATCCCCTACTTAGGGAAATCGCGTCCCGAGATTTCAACTCGTCTCACCATTATCATCAACAAAAGAAACTTTTTGGATTACTAGGTGACATAACACCACGCCACAAAAACATAAATCGCTAGTACTTCTTAGGACTGTGTGGAATTCTACCATGCCTTATAAGTCACAGGGAAAGTACCACCATGTATAAACCAACTACTTGAATACACACGATAGAAAAAGATTCCAATACTCCAATGATACACGAAAACAGGTACATTACTCCGATCAATAACACCAATGATCCAAACGACTTCTCACAGATAGGTACGATACCTCCAAACCAAATGAAACACCAGATGGTAACCGCCAGAAGTACACACATATTGTGAAAAACTAGAAGGGGGGGGGGGTTGAATAGTTTTACCTCTTTTTCGTTTTATAAAATGTTTGTTTCAAAATCTTCAACTAGAGTTTATTATGAAAACAATATATGATTAATATGATCAATTATACATGTGTGCTTTTGAGTTTGTTTTCAAAACTTTGTTTTATAAATAGAGCTTTGGTTGATCTTTATGTGAATATGTTTTCCTTTTAAAATCATAAAACGTTTTGTATCAAATTATCGATTAAGTTGAACTCAACATGAGAAGTGTGAATAATGCATCTAAGTCCATTAGACCATATCATATAATTATTCATCCTATAGCAATATTAACTTATATCTATCACATTCAACATCAAAACAATATAAGCAACAACCAACACATATATGCAAGCATAGATATAAAGTGATAGATGCAAGAATAAATGTAAAGAGATAAGAGAAAGAAGATGCAAACCGGACACAATGATTTATAGTGGTTCGGCTACAAGGTCACCTTACTTGTTCCTACTCCACTCCCCGAGTCACCTACTCGAGAGTTTTCTTCACTACTCAACAAGCTCCCTTTTGGCGGAGAAAACCTTACACAACGTTGCTTACATTATTTAACGACACTAAGCTAAATGTCGGGTTCTAATAGTAGCTAGAACCAATCTCACGACACGACTTCAATCACTACACAACTTCTTCACAACTTCACGACTTCTTCACGACTTCACGACTTCATGACTTCTTCACGACTTCACGACTTCTTCACGACTTCACAACTTCACAACATCTTCACTACTTCACAACTTCATGACTTCTTCACTACTTCACACCTTCATGACTTCTTCACTACTTCACAACTTCATGACTTCATGACTCACTACTAAGTAAGATCATCTTGATCTACTTATTACATATACTTACACAACTTGTTTCTACAACTTCACATCAATACTAACTAGACTCTATACTTCTTTGGTTTTATGATAGGGAGGATTCTTCTCTTGCACTTTGGATGAGAAAGGATGAGGAGGGATTGAATCACTTGAAACAAAGATTAATAATATTATGATCAAAGGGTTTTGAAAGATGTTTGGAAAGGATTGGGACTGAAAATTTTAGTGCTGAAGGTTGGGAAAAATTGCAGAAATGAACCAGTATTTATAGGCAAAATTTCTGACAAGTGGAGCATGCCGGCCCCCTTAAATAGGTGCCGGCCCCCTTAAAATAAAGGGGGCCGCCCTGTCGAAAACGGCAGTTTTTCTTGTCTTTTCTGGGGAAGGTTTATCTAATGAAATTTTAACTGTTTTTGGCTAAAAATTTGAATTCATATATTTATTATGAATTAAACATTTTCCTTTATATACCAAAAGTGTTTTTCAAAGTATATAAAATGTTTATAACATTTATAACATTTTCTTTTAATTAAAATATTTCCCTTTAATTACCAAAAGTGTTTTTCTAAAATATATAAAATGTTTATAACATTTTATAAAATTTGTAATGTCTAAATAAAAATCCCTTTGATCATAAAATGTATTAGACATTTGTTTATACATACCTTAAGTGATTGTTGAAGCATACTCGAGATGTTGAGATGTCGAGAGACGTTGACGTATGAATGCATAGATGATTTGTGATCACAATTAACTTAAACACTTTACGTTATGTGTTGTAACTTACATCTTTGTCATCATCAAAACATGAAGAGGATGTTTAGATTAAATATCGTAATATAAATATCGTAATATTTATGCCAACAATCTCCCCCTTTTTGATGATGACAAACTATGTAAACTATAACTCATAGTAAAATGTATAAGTTACTTGTTTACACTTCTTCTCCCCCTTTTGTCGAAGCAAAAAGGTGGACTCCTAGACGAGACTTCTACTACACTTCAATACTTGAGATAGAATGTATAAGGCGAGCTTGCATCATCGTGAGTGAAGCCTTGACTATCGCCAATGCTCCCCCTTGGTGTATACTCCCCCTTGGTGTATGCTCCCCCTTGGTGTATGCTCAAAACTAGTTTTGGCTACCAAAGAATCGAGCGAAAAAATAATCCTACAAAACAGAGTTAGTAGAAAAAGAATGCACATATACATAATGATGATGATAGATATATGCATGACACTTATTGGGGAACAAGATATGGATGTCTAAGGTATATGGACTAAGAGTATGACACATGCAATTATTGTTTTAAAAAGAACAACCTAAATCCCCAAAAAAATAATATGACCAATGCTTAAGACGTGACAATGATTAGGACCTAATACAGGGATTCGACCGACATATTTTGATGAAAGATGCCAAAATGAAGATGAGAATGATACGTTCGTAGAATTAATGAGGAAGGATGAGCATGAATGGAAAAGGGAAGGTGATGACAAAGGGTTGACAATGATGGTTTAGATTAATATATCGTTTGACAAAGGTGAATGATTGGGAATCATGGGATTTTTTTATTTTTTATTTATTTTTTATTTTTTTTTTTTTTTTTTTTGGTGTTTTGTTGGTTGACGACCGAAGGTGGATATGTGAAATGAGGTGGCAATGACTCGACAACACTTGAAGCTTGGATTTCTTCTTTGTGTTCTTCACTTGATAGAAAGTGGAAAAGACGCATTTCGTAATGAAATTCACTTGGATGAGGTGGTGATGACTCGACAACACTTGAAGCTTGGATATCTTCTTTGTGTTCTTCACTTGTTAGATAGTGGAAAAGACGCATTTCATAATGAAATTCACTTGGATTTTTGACTACATGGACAAGCATGTTTATGAGAATATGGATATGACGGTTGCCCTTTGATTCAAAGAGCGACACAAGGATGAACATGGGTTTATGTATCATGAGAGATGGTTTGACTTTCAGGGATTTAAGTTTTGGTGGTGATGACGCACTTAGTGGAATGTAGGGAATGGTTACATGGTTGAATCTTCTCGTGAAGATGACTCGGTGGATTTATTGGTTAAGATGGAAAATGAGGATCAAGTGGAGATGACTAGGTGGAAGCGAAAGAGTGATGTTCAAGGAAGGTGGTGGTGACACTTTTGGTGGTGTTGACACTTTTGGTGGTGGTGACACTTGTGAGTTGGGATATCCATTGATGGATAGAGATGAAGATGTGGTGGAGGATGTTTTAGATGGTACATAAGGTGTACTAGGATATGAAATTAGAGGTTGAGGTGATGGAGTTTTGAGGTTGAGGTTGAGGTTTATTGTTTACGAGGTATGATATTGATTTTTGGTTTCTTTGAGGGCATGGAAATGGTGGATGACTCGAGATTGGTAGTATAAAGGATGACTCAATTTTTCATTTCACATTGGTGGTGGAAAGTTTGACAAGGAAGAGATTGATTGAGGGTAAATATGTTGGGTCAATGGAGGTATATTCTTGGAAGTAAGAATGTTGGAGAGTTTGGTGGTGTGATGTGGGTTTAGGGTAGAAGGATGTATGTAAGTGGTGTGTTTTCCCTTCCCATTAAATTCGTGCTCATCCGGACATAGAGTGTGACACAAATAAAGACAAACCATCATGAAAATGATGATCTTGACAATGACACGATGGATGAAGGATAGAATACAACGAGGTTTTTCTAAGGGTGGACGGAAGGTGTTTGACATCTATATAATAATAGAGTCATGACTCAAGAAATAGACATGAACAATGAGTGACATTTTAATTCGCATTTCGCTAATTAAAAATACTTAAACATTTCGGATGAAATATTTAAGTTGTCACATTAACTTAGAGAGGTATTAGATTACTATCTAACCATCTCTTGACAAAGAAGTGGATTGTTTGGAAGGGAATGAGATGATGAATGAGGAAGTGAGTATGCATGAAGGCTCTAGGACACTTAAGACACCTTTGAGACTATAATGACCTATCGGATTGTGACACTAAGGTTTTCATGAAATAAGGGTGTAAGACCTAAAGGCAAGACATATATATACCTAGATGGATGAGACATATAGAGTCAAGCATGTAAAGGCATTTAGACATGTATCATAAGTACAAAACTATATCATGTCAAAATAGTTATAGAAAGACAATAACTATTATAATAAACATGAATTCAATAACTAAACAAATAATTATGAAAGCATATAATCAAATCACGTAGTAGCAAATAAACATCTAGAAATATCATATGTGCAAGATGCCATAAATCTAGGAATGAAAGACTTTAGTGAAAAACAAAGTTCATAAATGTAAACTAGCGTTAGTTATATTTAGGAAAAACAATTTAATCAAGTTGGAGAATGAGTATGAGACTATTACTAGTGGTGCTCAATTAAGGCTAAACACGACCATTTTTACGAGTTACACACACCCAACTTCTCACATAGAAGCAATTCAACCATTAGGTTAAATTGATTTTCTAGTCATTAGATTCTCCGGTAGTCATTCTCCTTTTAGAAGAAATTGAGTTCCTAAATTTACCTATCGAAGGGTACCAAGTATGAAGTTTGCTTGATTCACTAATACTTGGCTTAATGTGACTCAAACATCATGTTTTTATGAAGGTAAATCTAGATGATATATTATATTCATGATCCTAATAGAGACGTGTTGAATGTTTAGACAAAAGTAAACAAAATGTTTTAATCTTTTGTTTATGATTTACCGGTTGTTTGGTTTAAATGGCATATTACTTGATTTAATAAATGTGCTTGATTTAAGAATACTCCTTAGCATATCTTGTGAAATGAATCTCATTAAGATTATTTATCTTAAATGAGTTTGTGATTCTCAAATGATATTAAAACTAGACATTTTTATATTCCTAAAAATATTATTTTCAATGATTTTTGCCAATGTTGTATAACATAATTTAACTAGTATTTGAAAAGATGAATTTTACTTGTTTATGCATTGTGACAAGTTATTTTTCAATTCTAATAACTTATATTATTTTAAAAGGAATATGTAGTGCATTGCCTTGTAACACAACTATTCATGCTACAAAGAAAATGAAATACATAAAATATATAGTGTGTATTATTCTTAAATGTGTATTTTAGCTTGGAGTGATGATTTTAAGTAGTGTGAGCAAAGTTTACATATGTTGTTAGTTTGCTCATGTTTGGTTTTTCGGAGATGACACATTTATCCATTGTACTACAATGTAAATTTCTTGAATATTTCGGATGAAACATCCAAGTTGTCAATCCTACTTCAATGTATATTTTATGAATGTGTTTGCTAAATATTTGGAACACAACTATTGAACAAGTAGACTCAATATGACATCATATTCACAAGTGTGAGTTATGATCCGATGCATATTCTTATCGTCTTGGAAAAGGATTTTGTTATTTTCATATCAATCGAGTGTGATTGAGTATGTAGATTCAAGACTATATCCTTTGTTGTAATTTGATATAATCTTGAAACTAAACAAATAACAATCCAATTTCTTGTCCACACTCAAAAATATATCAATTAGATTTGATAAATATATCAACCATAATTTGAATAATGAATTGATATAATATCAAGATCTTTCTTGACCCTCACGAACACTCATTTAAAATAGATAGACATTTTGATAGTGTGTTCCATTAATCCTAAGATTATTTATGAGTGAGGTTAGTGAATGATTGAAAGTTGACTTATTACTTCATGATTATTATATGTTGTGTTTATATGAAAGACTATTCATTGTTACGTAAAATGAACACACTTAGATTTTGAAAATACATTTTCTTTTATATAACTACTAATGTTTTAAAACAATCCAATTTTTTTTAATTATTTAAACAACCTAAGGTAAAACAAGGTAATTTGTTAAAAATATTTAAGTGTGTTATTGAGAATAGATTAAGTTGTTTGAAATATCTAGGTGACTAAATTTGACTCATTTACAAGATGTTTGAGTAACATTAAGCCATCTATACATATATGCAATGCAAGCATATTATAACAATCCTAACGCAAGAAATCTACCATAAAATCTAGTTAAGTATAAGCCGAAAAGCTAGCTATAAACTAATAGGGCACATATGATTAGATATGCAATTAGCTAAACTTCAAATAGCAACAATCATCTAATATATTCAATTAAGAAAATAAAATCACAAAGAAGTTCACATAACACATAAAACACTTGTCGTCGTTTTGTGTATTATATACACCAATGTTTACTTAGCTCGATTTTATTTGAAAATAAAATAGTTTCCTCCCCATTCTATAATTTAATCAAGATCAATATTTTGAAAACATAAATACTTTATTTTTCAAAGATATACCCACTAAGAATGCCCGACTTGAAGGAAAAGGTAAAATACAAGTTTTACATTAAAACGAGACACAAATATTTGACCACCGTGTAGTATTTTGACTTTCTTACTTATTAAAGTTTATAATGGTTACTTGTAAGTATTTTTAAATGAAAGTAGACTCAATTACCTTTAAAATGCCGGGTGGCACGACTTCTACGGAGTTACGGTTAATTTTATATGATTTTTCGAAGTTTCTGAATTTCTGTCGAACAGATAGGCGGACCCCTTAATTTTAAGGGGGCCGCCCAGACAATTAAGGGGGCCGCCCATCTGGTATTCAAAAATGCAATTTTTGTTAAAAATTATTTTCTAACTTTGTGGAAATGTGTGAAACTTTCTGAGTTGAATACCGAACATATAATACTTATTTTAAGCATAATTTTATTTCGAGCTAGTATAATTAGTGTATATAATATCAAAACTAATACAAGTTAATCAACAAAACACTTTTCATATTTAATCCTCCTTAATAGGTAATTTGATACATGGATCGTACTCAATTTTTAAAACCATTTTTTTTGAAAATTTGAGCGACGTGGCTCTTGATACCAATTGTGGAAAACTAGAAGGGGGGGTTGAATAGTTTTACCTCTTTTTCGTTTTATAAAATGTTTGTTTCAAAATCTTCAACTAGAGTTTATTATGAAACCAATATATAATTAATATGATCAATTATACATGTGTGCTTTTGAGTTTGTTTTCAAAACTTTGTTTTATAAATAGAGCTTTGGTTGATCTTTATGTGAATATGTTTTCCTTTTAAAATCTTAAAACGTTTTGTATCAAATTATCGATTAAGTTGAACTCAACATGAGAAGTGTGAATAATGCATCTAAGTCCATTAGACCATATCATATAATTATTCATCCTATAGCAATATTAACTTATATCTATCACATTCAACATCAAAACAATATAAGCAACAACCAACACATATATGCAAGCATAGATATAAAGTGATAGATGCAAGAATAAATGTAAAGAGATAAGAGAAAGAAGATGCAAACCGGACACGATGATTTATAGTGGTTCGGCTACAAGGTCACCTTCCTTGTTCCTACTCCACTCCCCGAGTCACCAACTCGAGAGTTTTCTTCACTACTCAACAAGCTCCCTTTTGGCAGAGAAAACCGTACACAACTTTCGCTTACACCGGCTTAACGACACAAAGCTAGATGTGGGGTTCTAATAGTAGCTAGAACCAATCTCACGACACGACTTCGATCACTACACAACTTCTACATGACTTCACGACTTCTTCACGACTTCACAACATCTTCACCACTTCACAACTTCATGACTTCTTCACTACTTCACACCTTCATGACTTTTTCACTACTTCACAACTTCATGAGTTCATGACTCACTCCTAAGTAAGATCATCTTGATCTACTTATTACATATACTTACACAACTTGTTTCTACAACTTCACATCAATACTAACTAGACTCTATACTTCTTTGGTTTTTTGATAGGGAGGATTCTTCTCTTGCACTTTGGATGAGAAAGGATGAGGAGGGATTGAATCACTTGAAACAAAGATTAAAAATCTTATGATCAAAGGGTTTTGAAAGATGTTTGGAAAGGATTGGGACTGAAAATTTTAGTGCTGAAGGTTGGGAAAAATTGCAGAAATGAACCAGTATTTATAGGCAAAATTTTTTGACAAGTGGAGCGTGCCGGCCCCCTTAAAATTAAGGGGGCCGCCCTGTCGAAAACGGCAGTTTTTCTTGTCTTTTCTGGGGAAGGTTTATCTAGTGAAATTTTAACTGTTTTTGGCTAAAAATTTGAATTCATATATTTATTATGAATTAAACATTTTCCTTTATATACCAAAAGTGTTTTTCAAAGTATATAAAATGTTTATAACATTTATAACATTTTCTTTTAATTAAAATATCTCCCTTTAATTACCAATAGTGTTTTTCTAAAATATATAAAATGTTTATAACATTTTTCAAAATTTGTAATGTCTAAATAAAAATCCCTTTGATCATAAAATGTATTAGACATTTGTTTATACATACCTTAAGTGATTGTTGAAGCATACTCGAGATGTTGAGATGTCGAGAGACGTTGACGTATGAATGCATAGATAATTTGTGATCACAAGTAACTTAAACACTTTACGTTATGTGTTGTAACTTACATCTTTGTCATCATCAAAACATGAAGAGGATGTTTAGATTAAATATCATAATATAAATATCGTAATATTTATGCCAACAATATCCCCCTTTTTGATGATGACAAACTATGTAAACTATAACTCATAATGGAATGCATAAGTTACTTGTTTGCACTTCTTCTCCCCCTTTTGTCGAAGCAAAAAGGTGGACTCCAGGACGAGACTTCTACTACACTTCAATCCTTGAGATAGAATATATAAGGCGAGCTTGCGTCATCGTGAGTGAAGTCTTGACTATTGCCAATGCTTCCCCTTGGTGTATACTCCCCCTTGGTGTATGCTCCCCCTTGGTGTATGCTCAAAACTAGTTTTGGCTACCAAAGAATCGAGCAAAAAATAATCCTACAAAACAGAGTTAGGAGAAAAAGAATGCATATACACATAATGATGATGATAGATATATGCATGACACTTATTGGGGAACAAGATATGGATATCTAAGGTATATGAACTAAGAGTATGACACATGAATTTTTTTTTTCATTTGTTTTTAATAACAACCCAAATCCCCCAAAAATAACATGACCAATGCTTAAGACGTAACAATGATTAGGACCGGATTCGACTGACATATTTTGGCGAAAGATGTCAAAGTGAAGATGAGAATGATATGTTTGTAGAATTAATGAGGAAGGATGAGCATGAATGGAAAAGGGAAGGTGATTACAAAGGGTTGAAAATGATGGTTTAGATTATTATATCGTTTGACAAAGGTGAATGATTGGGAATCATGGGATTTTTAGGTGTTTTGTTGGTTGACGACCGAAGGTGGATATGTGAAATGAGGTGACGACCGAAGACGCATTTCGTAATGAAATTCACTTAGATGAGGTGGTGATAACTCGACAACACTTAAAGCTTGTATATCTTCTTTGTGTTCTTCACTTGTAAGATAGTGGTAAGACGCATTTCATAATGAAATTCACTTGGATGAACTGGTGATGACTCAACAACACTTGAAGCTTAGATATCTTCTTTTTGTTCTTCCCTTGTTAGAAAGTGGATAAGACGCATTTCGCAATGAAATTCACTTGTCTTTTGACTACATTGACAAGCATGTTTATGAGAATATGGATATGACGGTTGCCCTTTGATTCAAAGAGCGACACAAGGATGAACATGGGTTTATGTATCATGAGAGATGGTTTGACTTTCAGGGATTTAAGTTTTGGTGGTGATGACGCACTTAGTGGAATGTAGGGAATGGTTACATGGTTGAATCTTCTCGTGAAGATGACTCGGTGGATTTATTGGTTAAGATGGAAAATGAGGATCAAGTGGAGATGACTAGGTGGAAGCGAAAGAGTGATGTTCAAGGAAGGTGGTGGTGACACTTTTGGTGGTGTTGACACTTTTGGTGGTGGTGACACTTGTGAGTTGGGATATCCATTGATGGATAGAGATGAAGATGTGGTGGAGGATGTTTTAGATGGTACATAAGGTGTACTAGGATATGAAATTAGAGGTTGAGGTGATGGAGTTTTGAGGTTGAGGTTGAGGTTTATTGTTTACGAGGTATGATATTGATTTTTGGTTTCTTTGAGGGCATGGAAATGGTGGATGACTCGAGATTGGTAGTATAAAGGATGACTCAATTTTTCATTTCACATTGGTGGTGGAAAGTTTGACAAGGAAGAGATTGATTGAGGGTAAATATGTTGGGTCAATGGAGGTATATTCTTGGAAGTAAGAATGTTGGAGAGTTTGGTGGTGTGATGTGGGTTTAGGGTAGAAGGATGTATGTAAGTGGTGTGTTTTCCCTTCCCATTAAATTCGTGCTCATCCGGACATAGAGTGTGACACAAATAAAGACAAACCATCATGAAAATGATGATCTTGACAATGACACGATGGATGAAGGATAGAATACAACGAGGTTTTTCTAAGGGTGGACGGAAGGTGTTTGACATCTATATAATAATAGAGTCATGACTCAAGAAATAGACATGAACAATGAGTGACATTTTAATTCGCATTTCGCTAATTAAAAATACTTAAACATTTCGGATGAAATATTTAAGTTGTCACATTAACTTAGAGAGGTATTAGATTACTATCTAACCATCTCTTGACAAAGAAGTGGATTGTTTGGAAGGGAATGAGATGATGAATGAGGAAGTGAGTATGCATGAAGGCTCTAGGACACTTAAGACACCTTTGAGACTATAATGACCTATCGGATTGTGACACTAAGGTTTTCATGAAATAAGGGTGTAAGACCTAAAGGCAAGAAATATATATACCTAGATGGATGAGACATATAGAGTCAAGCAAGTAAAGGCATTTAGACATGTATCATAAGTACAAAACTATATCATGTCAAAATAGTTATAGAAAGACAATAACTATTATAATAAACATGCATTCAATAACTAAGCAAATAATTATGAAGGCATATAATCAAATCACGTAGGAGCAAATAAACATCTAGAAATATCATATATGCGAGATGCCATAAATTTAGGAGTAAAACAAAATTCTAATGTGAGGCAAGGTTCATAAAAGTAAACTAGCGTTAAGTATATTTAGGAAGAACCATTTAATCAAGTTGGAGAATGAGTATGAGACTATTACTAGTGGTGCTCAATTCAGGCTAAACACGACCATTTTTACGGGTTACACACACCCAACTTCTCACATAGAAGCAATTCAACCGTTAGGTTAAATTGATTTTCTAGTCAATAGATTCTCCAGTAGTCATTCTCCTTTTAGAAGAAATTGAGTTCCTAAATTTACCTATCGAAGAGTACCAAATATGAAGTTTGCTTGATTCACTAATACTTGGCTTAATGTGACTCAAACATCATGTTTTTATGAAGGTAAATCTAGATGATATATTTTACTCATGATCCTAATAGAGACGTGTTGAATGTTTAGACAAAAGTAAACAAAATGTTTTAATCTTTTGTTTATGATTTACCGGTTGTTTGGTTTTAATTGCATATTACTTGATTTAATAAATGTGCTTGATTTAAGAATGCTCCTTAGCATATCTTGTGAAATGAATCTCATTAAGATTATTTATCTTAAATGAGTTTGTGATTCTCAAATGATATTAAAACTAGACATTTTTATATTCTTAAAAATATTATTTTCAATGATTTTTGCCAATGTTGTATAACATAATTTAACTAGTATTTGAAAAGATGAATTTTACTTGTTTATGCATTGTGACAAGTTATTTTTCAATTCTAATAACTTATATTATTTTAAAAGGAATATGTAGTGCATTGCCTTGTAACACAACTATTCATGCTACAAAGAAAATGAAATACATAAAATATATAGTGTGTATTATTCTTAAATGTTTATTTTAGCTTGGAGTGATGATTTTAAGTAGTGTGAGCAAAGTTTACATATGTTGTTAGTTTGCTCATGTTTGGTTTTTCGGAGATGACACATTTATCCATTGTACTACAATGTAAATTTCTTGAATATTTCGGATGAAACATCCAAGTTGTCAATCCTACTTCAATGTATATTTTATGAATGTGTTTGCTAAATATTTGGAACACAACTATTGAACAAGTAGACTCAATATGACATCATATTCACAAGTGTGAGTTATGATCCGATGCATATTCTTATCGTCTTGGAAAAGGATTTTGTTATTTTCATATCAATCGAGTGTGATTGAGTATGTAGATTCAAGACTATATCCTTTGTTGTAATTTGATATAATCTTGAAACTAAGCAAATAACAATCCAATTTCTTGTCCACACTCAAAAACATATCAATTAGATTTGATAAATATATCAACCATAATTTGAATAATGAATTGATATAATATCAAGATCTTTCTTGACCCTCACGAACACTCATTTAAAATAGATAGACATTTTGATAGTGTGTTCCATTAATCCTAAGATTATTTATGAGTGAGGTTAGTGAATGATTGAAAGTTGACTTATTACTTCATGATTATTATATGTTGTGTTTATGTGAAAGACTATTCATTGTTACGTAAAATGAACACACTTAGATTTTGAAAAGACATTTTCTTTTATATAACTACTAATGTTTTAAAACAATCCAATTTACTTTTTTTTTTAATTATTTAAACAACCTAAGGTAAAACAAGGTAATTTGTTAAAAATATTTAAGTGTGTTATTGAGAATAGATTAAGTTGTTTGAAATATCTAGGTGACTAAATTTGACTCATTTACAAGATGTTTGAGTAACATTAAGCCATCTATACATATATGCAATGCAAGCATATTATAACAACCCTAACGCAAGAATTCTAGCATAAAATCTAGTTAAGTATAAGCCGAAAAGCTAGCTATAAACTAATAGGGCACATATGATTAGATATGCAATTAGCTAAACTTCAAATAGCAACAATCATCTAATATATTCAATTAAGAAAATAAAATCACAAAGAAGTTCACATAACACATAAAACACTTGTCGTCGTTTTGTGTATTATATACACCAATGTTTACTTAGCTCGATTTTATTTGAAAATAAAATAGTTTCCTCCCCATTCTATAATTTAATCAAGATCAATATTTTGAAAACATAAATACTTTATTTTTCAAAGATATACCCACTAGGAATGCCCGACTTGAAGGAAAAGGTAAAATACAAGTTTTACATTAAAAAGAGACACAAATATTTGACCACCGTGTAGTATTTTGACTTTCTTACTTATTTAAGTTTGTAATGGTTACTTGTAAGTATTTTTAAATTAAAGTAGACTCAATTACCTTTAAAACCCCGGGTGGCAAGACTTCTACGGAGTTACGGTTAATTTTATATGATTTTTCGAAGTTTCTGAAAATCTGTCGAACAGACAGGCGGACCCCTTAATTTTAAGGGGGCCGCCCAGTATTTAAGGGGGCCGCCCAGACAATTAAGGGGGCCGCCCATCTGGTATTCAAAAATGCAATTTTTGTTAAAAATTATTTTCTAACTTTGTGGAAATGTGTGAAACTTTCTGAGTTGAATACCGAACATATAATACTTATTTTAATCATAATTTTATTTCGAGCTAGTATATTAGTGTATATAATATCAAAACTACTACAAGTTAATCAACAAAATACTTTTCATATTTAATCCTCCTTAATAGGTAATTTGATACATAGATCGTACTCAATTTTTAAAACCATTTGTTTTGAAAATTTGAGCGACATGGCTCTTGATACCAATTGTGGAAAACTAGATGGGGGGGTTGAATAGTTTTTCCTCTTTTTCGTTTTATAAAATGTTTGTTTCAAAATCTTCAAGTAGAGTTTATTATGAAAACAATATATAATTAATATGATAAATTATATATGTGTGCTTTTGAGTTTGTTTTCAAAACTTTGTTTTATAAATAGAGCTTTGGTTGATCTTTATGTGTGATTGGCCCTGAGCCGTCAGGTTTTATCACACAAACTAACCACTTGTGAATGACTAATCGTAATAAAAATCCTGAATGTTCAAGACACAATACAATGAAATCCTGAGGAGTTTAGTGTTTCCCCGGGTCGTTTAAGTCCCAAAGAGATGTGATATCCTGAATAAAAACGAATTTCGAGATCAAAATATGTTGAATAGAAAAGGGGTATATATGAACAAAATCGATCACTTTAACTAAAGTTAAAATCTGTAAATTACAGCGACTTAAATGCAAATTAAATAAAATAAAAATATAAAACTATAATTAAAAATGATGATTAACTATTTAAAATAAAAAGTAAAAAGTAAATACTAAATATACTTATTTAAAACAAAAACAAATTATCTAAAATGAGAAAAATAACTTGGAAAAAGAAAATGAAATTCTAAAAATGTAAAATAACTTAAAAGATTAAAAAAAACTTAAAAACTTGTTTATATAATTATTATTATTTAAAAACTATTTCTAATTACTTAAACAAATTAAATATACAACTAAATAGGAGATTATCCTAAAAAATTGCAAATTCAATTTCTAAAAGTCTATGATAACTTAAAACAAATTTTAGAAAATTAAAACTATTTCTATAACTATTTAATTACTACTTATTAATTATTAACTATTTATTAATTATTATTAATGTAATAAACTAAAAAGAAATTGAGAAAATGTTCTAGAAAATAAACTAAAAACTTAGAAAAGTCTAAAAATGTGTAAAACTTACTTTAGAACTCAAAATATATTTATTATGCTAATTATATAATTACTATTAATTAATTACTAATTATTTATTAATTATCTATTTAATTAAATAAAATTGCAAAAGCTATTAGATGAACAGTGAAAATTGCAATTATATTTTTTACAGATTCTAATAAACTTATAAAACTTAGAAAAATTATAAAAAGTTATCCTAGATAATTATTTAATAAAAAAAACTATTTAATATATTTATTTTAACTAAACCTATTTAACTGTTTTTGATTTTTTATAAATATTAAATGAACACAGAAAAATCTAAAACTTTTTCTAAAATTACTCTAAGGTGACAGGAACTTAAGAAAAATATAAAAAAGCTATGTTGTTAACAAAAATAAGCAAATGACTTAAGCTAATAAGACCTAATAAGCACTTATTCTTTTTTTTATTTCTTTTTGTGGTTTTTCTTTTACAAAACTATTAAACTACTGTAATTATGAAAGTTTAATGAAGACAAAAACTTAAGAACTTAAAAATAAGCTGAAATGAGCTTATGAGCTTTCACAGTGAGCTTTTGGGCTCACAGTGGATGATATAAGCTCAAGTAAGCTTGGAACAAGCTTAATACTGAAAACCAAAAGTGAAATAATATGAAAACAAGTGAGATAGACTGAAAATGAGAAAATGGAACAATGGAATTCACTGAGAAGCTTGAAATAAGCTAATAAGCTATTCCACTTAACACTAACAACCAAACACTCCTTGCAGTCAAATGTTGAATCAATTTAAGCTTATAGAATAAGCTCAAAAAGCCAAAATCTGAACTGAAGTAGCAAGTAGGGCTGATGGGCTTTCCAAAAAGCTAAAGCTCACCTTGTGGGGTCCACTGGTGAACTTTTTAAGAGCTTATGAAATTGGCTTGATTTCACTGAATTGCTCAGTGGTTTGCAAAATGGGACAAGGTTAAAGCTAGTTGCAGCCCTATTAAATAAGCTAGAAATTGGAAAATAAGCACTGAGATAAGAAGTTGGGTTGCTTGGCTTCTCAAAGAACCAAAAATCACAAGCTAAGCTCAAGAAATGAGCTTTTGATGAGCTTGTGAAAATTACCAATTACACTGAACACTCAGTGTAATGGTTTTGATTTTGCAGACATAATAAGCATAGAATAAGCACTCCAAACAAGCATATAAGGCAAATAAGCACTTAAACCAAGTAGTCAGCCACAAGGGCTTCTCAAAACAACAAATTGCACAATCAAACAAGCTCTAATGAAGCTTGTGCAAGCTTATGAAAGTGATATGGTAAACTGGTTACAGAGCAAGTATTTGAAAAAGCACTAAACAAAAGCAGTCCAATAAGCACTTAAACTAGCAAACTAAAAATTAAGAAAAATACTAGCAACAAGATGAGCAACAAGACTACAATATCCCAAAAGCTTTCAAACCAAATCTCAATATCCAATCCACAAGCTAAATCCAAAGTTTATTTAAAAACTGGATTATGCAATATTGACTTTTTATGAAAACTTGGAATTTTGACTTTTATGAACTTTGATCTTGATTTAATCACTGATTATGTTGTTTTAGACTAGAATGAAACTAATTTAAGCAATCTTAACAACTTTGTAACACATAAACATGATTTAGACACATAAACATCCAACACAGATTCACACAATTGGAATTGAAGGTGATCTTGACTTTTTATGAAATGACCACTGGTTTTTAAGGTTTGTATGAACTATTTATGCCTAAGTGATCATGAAACAACCAAGAAATACAACACACAAACACTAGAACACCAAGAATTCAGCAAATCCAAACAACCTTCGTAGATTGTGAAAATGAGATTTTCTAAACAACAAGAGATTCTAGACCATGAGATTGATTCCAAACTGCATAACTACTTATAATGAGCACAATCAAACACATAAACAACAATTACAACAACAAGAACACAAGAATCCAGAATCCACTATTTTCACAGTGAAAATGGAATATCTAGCAACTATCAATTCCAATGAACAAGACCACTATTTTAAGCACTAAATTAACATAACAACACCAAATAAGCATAGAACAACCATAGTTAAGCAATAATAAGCACATGAACAGTGAAATGCCAAAAATGGTGAAACTACTTACAATTGAATCCAGGCCAAATGATGAGAACCAAGGACCAAGAACCAATCCTATAGCTTACCACTAAGCACTACAACCCAGAGCAATCCAGAATTCACCATGGATCATCTTCATTCTTCATCTAAACTGATTTTTGATTTTTCACTGATTTTTATGTATTTTTTTTGTATTTTTGGATTTTTTATACTAACTTGAGTTTTATGGTTTCTAAAAGCTTTTAGAAGCTTTTTGGGAGCTTATATGAGCTTATTCAGTCCATAGAACATTAACACAACCACAATTCAATGTTTTCACACTTGAAAGGGACATTAGCAAAGCATAAATTGCATAATAATATAAAAGATGAAATTGAAACTTGAGATATATTTAAGAACACTTAGAATTGTTAACAAGATGCTAAGGAATGATAAAAACAGAGTATTGAAAGCTAAATTATATAAACGAAATACAATTATTCTAAGTTAACTAGATATTTCTTTCTCTTCCTTCTTCTTCCTTATATAGGCTTCAAAAACACTCCACTTGCACCTCTGGAAATATCCCACTTCAATCCTAGCCGTAGGATTGCTTTAATTTGATCCTAGCCATCCATATGATTTTGGCGGGAAAAGCTGTTTGACTAATTTGGTCAAATTAAGCGACTAGTGGGGGTTTGGGCATTAATTGTGGCGTGTTATAGACGGTTTATGATGGGTTTGGGTGGTGGAAGTGATGGGCAAGTGGGGGGAACAGTGGAAGCAGGAGGTGGAGGACGGTGGTGGTGGAAACGTTTTATAAATTTAAACGTTGGGTTGGGCTTGTGGGTTGGGCCAGAGAAAAAAGAAAAGAAAAGGGCCGGGGTAATGTGGGGTGTTGGGTTTATTTTGGATTTGGGTTTATTTGTTATAAATGGATCCGTTTGGTTTGTTATTTTCACAAGGACCATTTATGTAAATTCTGGATTTTTGAGGGATTGGTTTTGTGATTTTTCCAAACTTTTCACAAGGTCCATTCTTGCCATTCTTGAATAATATAAGGACCATACTTGATAATTTTCCCTTTTTAAATATCCAGGGACCTGTTTTGCCAACTTGTGAAACTTCAGGGACCAAACATGTAATTTCTCCAAACATTTCACCCAAGGACCATTCCTGCCAAAGTTCAATAACACAAGGACCATATTTGATAATTTCCAAAGTTTTAACTCCCAGGGACTATTTTTGACATTTTTGCAAAGTTCAGCGACTAGTTATGTAAACTTTTGAAACTTTTCATCTAAGGACCAATTGTGACAATTTTGAATCTATAAGGACTTTGGTTTACTTTTCCTTCAAAATAAATGCTTAGGGACTATTTTTGTAAAATTTAGAAAGTTGAGGGACTGAAACTGCCAATTATGCAAACTTTGTTCGTTTTTCATTTGTTTTCAATCATTTTGCATCTAAGACATATAAAACACAACCCTGGGATATTTTCACTATTTTGATGCATTATTGGGTGTTTTTGGATGTTTTGGCAGTTTAAATGGTACAAAAATGATGAGTATTTACACACTCATCAATCCCCCACACTAAACTATTGCTAGTCCCTAGCAATCTTTTATGAAAAATTTAATGGTTTTTGTGTCTCTTTACCAAAATCCATTACTTCTGGAGTAGCCAAGTGTTTAGGTTCAAGTAAGAACTTTGGTACACCGATAACCAAATGATTTTGAGCAAATCATCAGCTGTCAACGGATTTGATTTGTCTTTACCAAAATCCGTTTGCTTCTGGACTAGCCAACTCTTAGATAAAATACAGTTATTATCTTTGGTGAGCTGATTACCAATTATGGTTTTTCCACTGCCTTTACCACAAGCCATAAACTTGCGGGCTAGCCAACTCTTCACTATTAAGGATATGGTGAGTCGAATACCATACAATTTTGGGCAAATTGTAAGCCATAAACGGATTTGAGATATCTTTACCAAGAACCGTTTGCTCCTGGATTAGCCAATCCTTATGTGGGTTAGACATGGTGGACTGATAACCATTTTATTGCATTTCTTAGTGTGAAAAAACTTTCAATTTTGATCAAATGGGGGTGCTTGATGGAACATGTGTTTGAATTCGTGAGAATTCCCCCCCACACTTAGAAATGAATATTGCCCTCAATATTCAAAGCACCGGGTATTAAACCAATACTTAGAATGTAAGAAGG
>LBNU01026619.1:0-17992 GCA_014162995.1 Artemisia annua | reverse complement strand
TTCAAAATACTCATCATACATTGGATCAAATAATTTCTTCAAGTCCTCACTTGTGGGTGGCACATAAGGATCATTAGTGGTGGAGGAATGTATAAGTCCCGAACTAATTAGTCTAGGAGACAAAAGATTAGATGCGGGTCCAGAACTGGAGTATTCAGGAGCCGTGTGCTCGGACAGCTCATCAAACGTGACATGGATGGTTTCCATGATTTGTCGGGTTCTTTTGTTGTAGATTCGATAACCCTTCTTATTAGGTGTGTAGCCAACGAAAATTCCAATATCAGCTTTTGCCTTGAGCTTTCCCAAGTCTTCACTATCGTTGGTTGGGTAACATAGTGCACCAAAGACTCGAAGAAATAAAAGATCAGGTTTTCTCTCGTGCACCAGCTCATAGGGGGTTTTGCTGTGAAGAGGATGTATCAGTGATCGGTTCTGAGTGTAACAAGCAGTTGCAATTTTCTCTCCCCAGAGGAACATAAGAGCTTTGAAGAATATTAGCATGGTTCGTGCGGCCTCTACAAGGGTACGGTTTCGTCTTTCAACGACTCCATTCTGTTGAGGTGTTCGAGGTATACTCCTTTGATGACTAATTCCAAGATTTTCATAAAATTGAGTAAGTTGCTGATTAACAAACTCAGTTCCGTTATCTGCGCGGACGAATCTGACAGTTTTATTGAGTCCAACTTGCAGCTGCTTGATGAGTTTGATGATGATTTCAGGTGTCTCGTCCTTGGATCTGAGGAACTTAACCCATGTAAACCGAGAGTAGTCATCTAGGATCACTAACACATATCTCTTTCCAAAGATGTTTTGCACTCTCATTGGACCACACAGATCCATGTGAAGGGTTTGAAGAACTTCCATAATGGTGTTGATAGTTTTGGGTTTGTGAGAATGTTTCTTGCTTTTTCCTAGCTGACAAGCGGAATAAAAATGATCTTTTTCATATTTCAGCCGGGGCATGCCTCGAACGAGATCTTTACGAGTGAGCTCATTAATGGTACCGAAGTTTAAGTGATTCAAACGACGATGCCACAACCATGACTTGTTCTTGGATGCCTTAGACAATAAGCAAATAGGTGATGACCGCATCATGTCTTCAATGGATATAGTGTAGAGGTTTGAGCCTCGTCTACCTTTCAGAAGATCCACACCATCCAATTTTCTAACAAAACAAGTGTGTTTTCTAAAGGCTACTTCAAGATCTGAGTCACAAAACTGACCAACGGAGAACAAATTGTGCCCAAGCCCTTCTACATAGTATACCCTAGAAATCACGCTGTCGCCGAACACATAATCACCATAACCCATTATCGCACCAAAATGATCATTCCCGAATCTAACAGTCCCGATAAACTTTTTCACGAAATTTCTGAGCCGCGAGCGATCCCCAGTCATATGTTTTGAGCAGCCTGAGTCCAAATACCATAGGACGATTTGTACGACCTGCGACGGATATGGATAACTGAAAAACGTGGATCCCCAAACACAAGTTGGATCCTGTTGGTTAGCACAAGCATAATTACTTAAAACAGAAGGGGAAGGTTCAGTGGTAACATTAGACATATCATGACATGTGGAGGCACTAGACTTATGGTAATCGCATTGTGTTCCTAGAGGAAAATTCCTGCCAGTTTCCTTCCATACCCTAACATTGGAAAGCCTAAAATTGGGCAGTTTAGTTAGCGGGCAAAGACTTCCTAAGGTGAATTTTCTTCCAGTGGGTCTCCAATGATAGCCAACATTAGAAAACTTCCTTCCTGTTGCTTTCCAAAAACGGTTTTCAATTTTATGATTCAACGCATTATCGACCGGGAGTAATTTAGAAGCATTCAAAAATGTCTTAACACACTCATCATGATTACCAGAAATTAAACAGTCATTACAGATCTTACAAGTAGCATCAGAATTCGAATTAATTACAGTAAGCCTAGAGCTAATACTAGAATCAACACGATTCATATCATTCAGATCAGTCTTATTGTTCCTAAGGTGGTCTTCTACTTTCTTCCCTTGAGCATTCTTAGCTGGCGAAGTCCTATCATTCCTTGTATTGCAACTAGGTTTTGACCCGCTAGCTTTGGTGTCAATGTTTACTCCTGTAGATTTAACGATGGGAACATTAGATCGTGGTACTGCAGTTTGATTTTGTGTATGAGGTGTGTTCAGTTCAGATGATGTCACGGGTGCATTAAAGGCAACACGCTTGTTCTTATCCTTAGAGGACGGTTCAGTAATCTTATCACGCATGCTAACAACTTTGGGACATGTACCAATGGCATAATCTAAGAGTTCATATGATCTATTGGTGAGATAATAAACATCAAGGATGGTATTATCAGCAGGTCTCACCATTCTAACCTCTTCCACGGTCTCACAAAGCATGTCAAGGCAATCCTTAAGATACCTAAGGTACTCACTATGGACAAACGCATTATTCCTAAGGGGAAGAGGAACAGTTACGGCATCACATGCATTTCCTTTAGATTTACCGACCATGGGGAGCATTCTCTCTTTCACCTGAGTCTTTAGATTCTCAATTTCATTTAACAAAGACGTTATTTTATCATTGGTTTTATCATGTGAGATCTTAATCAAATCATGTAACTCTTTGTAATGTTGTTTGACCTTTGAGTTTTCAGTTTGAAAACAGTCATTTTCATATTTGAGATGTTTGATGATGTTTTAAAGTTTAAAATTTTGAGAATCTAAACACGGAAGTTTCTGAGGTTCAATCACATCACTCTTATGAGATTTCAATTGGGCAATTTGAGCCCTCAACTTATGAATCGTGTTAGTATGAGCTTGAATTTTTCGTTGCAGATTGAGATTATTAACTTCTAATTTCGAAAAATTCCTGATCATGTTATCATGATCATCGTTTTGAATTTTTTCTTGCAATCTTAAATTCTCCCCTTCAAGCTCAATAACACGATTCTGAAAAACGTTTAATGCAATAGACATTTCATGAAATTGGCAATCAGTTAAGGAAGAATCAGTAACAGTATAAAACACATCTTGAGCAATGCACTTCGCAACTAAATTATCATTCATGATGAGGGCATTCTTCCTCGCAATTTCACTATGTTGAAGGTATATTGCAGTTTGTTTTCCTTCAAGTTCCATATTTTTAAACACATCTTTCATTTCATCAATCTCAGATTTAAGAGACGTTTTCAAGCCTTCAAAATGTTCTTTGATTTGTTTAAAAAACGGAATAACTTCTGTAAGGTAACACTCTTTTGTTAATTCAAACCCCCTTTCGCCCTCAGTAATTCCCGTTGGTGTAATTCTCTTTTTGCATGTTTTGTCGAATTCAGCAAGCATTTGATACAGAACTTATATGCTAATAAGAGTTTTACATTGAGTGGGAAGAGCTAACTGAACTAGGTGCATTGGTGTATTGGGAGGATACACCGTTGGAGTTGCAATCTTAAGGGGAGTTGTGGCCTTAAGCTTTTCAGCTTTCATTTTCTCATCGTCTAAAGACCAAAAAATCTGTTCAGGTGTTAACCTAGTTTGGGGCACAAAAACCGTCAATCTATTCTGTTCATAGTAATTATGGGGCTTGACATTGACACGTTTTTTAATGCTCTTGGGATCCTTCATTTTATTATCAAGTCTTTCTCTATTTACTGATTCAATTTCATTAATTTCCTCATTATTATGCACATCAGGGGGCATGATTAGGTGTAAGCATCACATTAGCATTATATAAGGCAGGTTGAGAGGAGCTAACGCTCCTAAGAAAATTAGTTTTAGGCACTCCTACATCCTTATTGCTATGTTCATCACGTAACCTAATGTGCTTATGCATCATTTGAGCAGTTTGAATGGTTTGGCCTTGTGTGTACAATTTATTTTCAAGCTTGTTCTTTAAGGCTTTCAATTTGGAAAAGTCACATAAGAGTTTAGTTTCTTTACTTTGAAAATCTAGTTTTAGTGTGGTTACACTTTTCTGAATCTCCTGTTTTTGCTTAACAGTTTGATCAACTTGATTTTGTAAAGATTTTATTTCCATTCTTAATGCTTCTTCCTTTAAGTTTCTTTCGGTAATGTATGCACACATTTGTCAATCCATTTTCTGCTCTCGTTTGGTTAACTCAAATTTTGCACGTTGTTGATACATATTCACCTGTTCTTTAAGAATTTTAATCCTAGTGGTCACGGTATCATCAGGTATAAAAGCAGTGTATTCATCAAGTTCACTCATGTCATTATCAACAGAGGAGTCATCATTTGGTAAAACAGACTCGGCATTTTGTTTCATATATTGTTCATATGGGATAACATGGCTATTACCCATATCAGCAGAATTTGAATCAACAATGTCTGTGTGTTTTACTTCGTTATGAGTCCTTTGTTTGTGCATCACATTATCAACATATGTATCGAAAGATGCTCTACTAGGTTCATCAGATTCTTTGTTGTTATCCACATGTTGTTGTTTTGAGGAAACATTGTTGTTTTTCAAATCAACATCATCTGGCGTGACAACACTAGTCTGATGTATTTCATTGAGAATCTTTGGAACAGCACATGTTTCATATGTGTCATACAATTTGAGTACCTCAGAAATGATGGATGATTTGGGAGAACCCGATTGTTGTGGCGATGTGACTACAGATGAAAGATTGGCCATGAAGATGGTCTGTGCAGTGGGCTCATCATCAACATCAGAATCAAAGGCATCACAATCTTCAGCCTGGAAGATGTTTGGGTCGTTGAGAGCAAGATCCTGAACTGGTTGATCATCCACATCGGCATCAAAAGAATTCCCCTCATCACCCGCAAGAAACAGCAGTTGCTCCTCATCCAGCAAAACTTCATTCTCTTGTGCTTGCATCAGCAACATCTTATCCTTAAAGTAATCCGAGTTCTGAGGACGTTTTGGTTGAGTGCAGTTCCTTGCAATATGACCTAACCCACCACAGTTGTAGCACTTGGGTTGTCTTCCTAGCCCTTGATTACCATTCCCCATCCTATTCTGAGCATTTCCCCTTCCTTGAACCACAACACGCCCATCTTCCACAACAGCAAGATTACGTGGGTTAGACGAGGTTCTGAGTTGGTTGTTGGTTTGAGGAAGTGTATTCCTGAAGTGTTGAACCAACAGTGAGACTTGGTTGGAGAGATTATCAATCCTTTTGTCAATGTGAGAGTTCCCAGAGTCTTGTTGATTAGTCTTGACACTTGATGATTACGTGGATGTTTGACCAAAGGAAGACTGATTCTGTGTTGCTTGAGTAGTAGAATGATTGATTGAATCAATTGAGGATTGGTTTAGTCCTTGAACACTGGAGATTAGAGCAATTGGATCATTAGAGGGATGGAATTTTTCTCTCAGCTGACGATCATACATGGCATGTTTCTCATGTTGTTGCAGGTAAGCATATAGTTGTTCATAGTTTGTGTTTCTGAGTCCTTTGTTTAACTTCACAGCTTTGACAAACCGATCCCATTCTGGTGACATATTGTTGACAAACTTTGAGTTGAGTTGGATGTTGGGNTCTCTCAGCTGACGATCATACATGGCATGTTTCTCATGTTGTTGCAGGTAAGCATATAGTTGTTCATAGTTTGTGTTTCTGAGTCCTTTGTTTAACTTCACAGCTTTGACAAACCGATCCCATTCTGGTGACATATTGTTGACAAACTTTGAGTTGAGTTGGATGTTGGGCATTGTCATTCTGATCATTCTCATGTCATTCACAAGCTTGTGGAATCTGACATAGTAGTCATTGATGCTTTCACCGGGATTCATTTTGAAGTGCTCGAATTCATCATACAACTGAGATTCACGGTCTTCTTTGGTAAGTTCTGAACCAGCTAGCAACATTTTGACATTGTCCCAAACGGCTTTGGCCTCAGTGTTGAAGTTAATCAGTTTGTAGATGTCCTTGGGTAACCCTTGTATCACAATGTTGGAAGCTTGAATATCAGCATCATAGTGTTTCTTTTCACCTTCATTAAGATCATTGTAAGTACGAGGTCTGTCAATTCCAAAGGTGACTTTTCCATCTTCACTAGTGGAGATAACATCCCTGGTAGTACCCATTTGAAATGGCCCTTCATCAATCGATCTCAGAATGTTCTCCCCATTTTCTTTGCCCTGACAATACAGACGAATTCTTTGAGACCATGACTCATAGTCAGTTCTGTCGAGCATGGGAGGTCGAGTATCCGACCCAGCAGCTTGGATATCATCAATAGAAACCGTAGTAGTCATGGTGTAGTCTTTAACGGGATTTTACAACTCATGACTTTAATCGAAAAATAGATTCTTTTCCGGGATTTTACTAAAGTCAACAGAGAAAACCGAAAGATGAAGTATGCAATATGAACTTAGAATGAGAACTTAAATAAGTCACCCTTTGTACTAGGAATCAAGTTGAGACAAATCAAGTAACAAATCTATTCGATTGTGATAAGTCAAGCCGTAAGTAATAACTTACAACGTCAAATCACACTCAAATTAATCGAAACGATTTAAGTTACAACGTTTCCCGAAGCACAAGTAGTCAACTAATCAAAGTAATCTCAAACTTAGCAAATCACAAAAAAAACACCACAAGTCCAAAAATTAATCGCTGAAATCACACTAAATCGCTATCCAAAGATAATCGCTGGCCCAAACTTAATCGCTGATCCCAAAGTTAATCGCTGACCCAAGGTAATCGCTAAAACCAGTTAATCGCTAAAAAGCTAATCGCTGGATTTAGTTAAACGCAGACAGAGTTTAATCGCTGGTGATAGATAATCTCTAGAAAAAGTAAATGCTAAAACCAGTTAATCGCTAAAAAGCTAATCGCTGGAATTAATTAATCGCTGAACACTACAAGACACCCCGTACTTAATCGCTAACCACAACAGTCCAAACAAGTCGCTGTCTAGCGATTTGTCCAGTAGTCCCAAAATAGCAATAACAACTTAATCGCTGCTATTTAATCGCTGACCAGATGTACTTAATCACTACTAAGAAATACCAAACAGAGGACTTAATCGCTAGATTGAAACACTTACAAAATCCTTCACACCACCAAACGAATGCAAGATATGACTATTCCAACTCAAGAACTATGTAACAACAACACTCCTAAGCACGAAAGTACAACCATAACACATCATAAAGCACTACAAAGATCAAACCAATTTGTTTTTCAAGAGAACTATTCTAACCAAGTACAACCACAAAAACCAACCAAAAATCCATGAATCCAAGGCCTTAAGATGAAACAAGGCTCTTGATACCAATTGTAGGATATACTAATACATAACACGTGTGGTTCTTGAGGTAATGGATCGAATAGTATAAGAAATCTAGAGAGAGAAAGTTAGGAAGTGCGAGCCTTTTAGAGAGAGAAATATTGCATAACTAATGAAAGGTCCAACCTTCTCCCTTGGTGGGAGAAGGTATTTATACTTACAATGGATGAATGCCTCTACTAGGCTGTGGAGCGGGCTGACAGAGGGTAAAAGACCCGACCCGACACCACGAATAATAACTAACGCTAAGCTACGCATTAACTACTATAATGAATTCTACGAGCTATACAATGCTTTAACATACTAGGGGTGACCGAATCTTCTATAGGAAAAAACGAATTCCTAACAGTCCTAAAGGCCCATAGAGCATCATCCAGTTTCCTTGACCAAACAGCAGGATTGTCTTTAACTTTTTTTTCAAGTATTCTTTTAAGAGCTCTTTTAGTATTTTCCACTTGACCACTTGTTTGAGGGTGATAGGATGTAGAGAATCGATGGTTGACTCCATATACTTTCATAGCTTTTTCCATCATTTTATTGCAAAATGAGTGCCTCTGTCGCTAATGAGAGCTTTTGGTATGCCAAAACGACAGAAGAGTTTCTTGAGAAATGCTATAACAAATTTGGCATCATTTGTTTGAAGAGCTTGGGCTTCTGCCCATTTTGAGACATAGTCGACCACGACTAGGATGTATTCGAATTTTGATGATTTAGGAAAGGGTCCCATAAATTCTATTCCCCAGATGTCAAAAATTTCACATACTTGAATGTAATTCATGGGAATTTCATCCCTTTTAGAAATGTTTTCAGTTTTCTGACATGCTTCGCAAAGGCGAACTAGAGTATGTGCTTCTTTTAGAATTGTTGGCCAATAGAATCCAGATTTAAGTACTTTTTTAGCAGTAGTGGTGGCACCATAATGTCCACCGGTAGGTCCATGGTGACATTTATCAAGAATGGCACGAGTTTCAGGTCCAGATACACATCTACGGATTATTCCGTCAGGACATATTTTGAATAAGTATAGTTCATACCAAAAATATTTCTTCAAGTCTGAGAAGAATTTATCTTTCTCTTGGTGAGTCATTCCCGTTCGTAATACATTCCCCGCCAGATAGTTTGCAAGGTCTGGAACCAAGGCGTGTCTGGAGAACTAATTGCATTAAGAGTTTCATCGGGAAAATTATCGTCTATTTCAATTTCTATTTCTTCATCTTCATTTTCTAAATGAGACAAATGATCGGCTGCTACGTTTTCAACACCTTTTTTGTCTTTGATTTCTATGTCAAATTCTTGTAAAAGCAAAATCCAACGAATAAGACGTGGTTTAGCATCTTGCTTTTTAAATAGATATTTGAGAGCAGAATGATCTGTATAGACCACAGTTTTAGACAGAACTAGATATGCACGGAATTTGTCGAATGAAAATACAATGGCCATGAGTTCTTTTTCAGTAACCACATAATTTTGTTGTGCAGCGTTGAGCGTTTTGCTAGCAAAGTAGATAGGATGGAAATGTCTACAATCTTTTTGTCCTAAAACAGCTCCAACTGTGAAATCGCTTGCATTGCACATGAATTCAAATGGTAAATTCCAATTTGGACTTATTATGATTGGTGTACATGTGAGTTTTTCTTTAAGAGTTTCGAAAGCTTTTTGACATTCGTCATCGAATTCAAAGGTAACGTCTTTTTCGAGAAGTTTAGTTAAAGGTCGAGCAATTTTTGAGAAATCTTTAATAAATCGTCGATAGGATCCTGCATGTCCTAAAAAGCTTCTAATGCCTTTCACATTAGTAGGAGGTGGAAGTTTTGAGATTACGTCAATTTTTGCTTTGTCAACTTCAAGTCCTGCTCCCAACACTTTATGTCCAAGCACAATTCCTTCTTTGACCATGAAATGGCATTTTTCCTAATTAAGCACAAGATTTGCATCTTCGCAATGTTGAAGCATTTTATCTAAATTACCTAGGCATTTATCGAAAGAATTTCCAAAGACAGAAAAATCATCCATGAAAACTTCCACAGATTCTTCAATCATATCATGAAAAATTGTTGTCATACACCTTTGAAAAGTAGCAGGTGCATTACATAAACCAAAGGGCATACGTCGATAAGCATAAGTTCCGAAAGGACATGTAGATGTTGTTTTCTCTTGATCCATTTGATCGATTGGTATTTGGAAATAACCGGAAAATCCGTCTAGAAAACAGAAATATTCATTTCTTGCTAGTCTTTCTAACATTTGGTCCATGAATGGGAGAGGAAAATGATCTTTTGTGGTAGCTTCATTCAGTTTTCTATAGTCAATACATACACGCCAACAAGTGACAGTTCTAGTTGTTACAAGTTCGTCATTTTCATTTGTTACTACTGTGATACCGCCCTTCTTAGGTACACAATGAATAGGAATTACCCATGGGCTATCTGCTATAGGGTAGATAATTCCTGAGTCAAGGAGTTTGACAACTTCCTTCTTGACAACTTCTTTCATATTCGGATTGAGTCTTTTTTGCTTTTCAACCACTGGTTTCTTATCATCCATTAACTGAATTTTGTGTTTACAGAAAGATGGACAAATTCCAGGTATGTCACTTGTTTTCCAAGCAAAAGCTCTTTTGTGATTTTTGAGAACCGAAATTAGTTTTACTTTCTTCCTCTCAGAGAGTTTAGATGAAATTATGACTGGAAGTAATGATTCTCCTTCCAAGAAAGCATATTCCAAATGGTCTGGTAATGGTTTGAGAATGAGATCATTAGGTGGTTCTTCAAGAGAGTTTCTAACTTTGTGTTCAGTGTCAAAGATTATTTTCTCAAATGATTGTTCTTCTATATTAGTATCCTCGTCATCGGAACTTTCATTTTTATCTTCGACATTCATAGCCGTGAATTGATCATATTCAGCTAAAACTTCATCTTCAAGGATTGTTCCATCGACTGAGTAGAGTAATTGATTAAATTCATTTAGTAGTTCATCGAAATCTTCCTCAAGAATTTCATCAATAACACCAATTCTAAAGCATGTGTCATCATTAGAGTAAGAGTGTTTCATAGCCTGCTCAATGGAGAAAATCATCTTTCTTTGCCAATTCCTAAATTGAGTTGTTTCTATTTTACTCGAATCCTAGCATCGGCTGTATGTAGAAAAGGTCTTCCTAAGATTAAGGGTACTTTGCTATCTTCTTCCATTTCTAGGATAACGAAATCTACTGGAAAGGTGAATTTTCCAACTTCGACTAACATGTTTTCAGCTATCCCAACAAGATATTGGAAAGATCGTTCAGCTAACCTTACACTCACCTTAGTAGGTTTAAGCGTTTCGATGGATAATTTTGCATAGAGAGAATATGGCATCAAATTAATGCTAGCACCAAGATCGGCTAAAGCATTGCATGAGAATGTTTTACTGAAAGTACAAGGAATTAAGAAACTTCCTGGGTCTCCGAGTTTTGGTGGAATTTTGTTCTGAATGATAGCTGAACATTCTTCATTAAGGAAAGTTGCTAAAATTTGTTCGAGCTTACTTTTGTTACTACAAGTTTTTTAAGAAATTTCCCATAGTTGGGCATTCCGGCTAAAACGTCAACAAGAGAAACATTAATTCGAACAGCTCGAATTATGTCAAGAAATTTTCCATACTGGGCTTCCATATTTTCTTTTCTTAAGCGTTGAGGGTATGGAATTCTAGGTTTGTAAGGTTTAAGGACCGGTGTTTCAGGAGTTGTTGTTCTAGTTTCCTTTCGAGGAACAGGTTCATCCTCTTCTTCGTCATCAGTGAAAATTTCAACAGGTTGTTGAGTTTGACTAGGATCATGCGGTGGTTCATATGAGGTACCATTTCTTGTGGTAATAGCATTCACATGCTCATGTCGAGCTTGTGGAGGTTGATAAGGTTTGTTTTGATTATTCTTAGGATTTGGTTGAGTGTTACTAGGAAGGGATCCAGAAGCTTGACCTGATTGCTTTTCAGCAAATCTGTCGAATTTGGCTTCCAAATTTTGAATTGAGGCTTGATGATTTCTGGTTAAGGACTCAAGTTTTTCTTTTAGGTCCATGAATCTGTCTTTCACAAAAAGGTTTGTTGATTTTTGTGATTTAATAAAATCATCCACTTGTGTTTGAACGTCCGGTTTTTCATCAGTGTTTGTTCGTTTGAAAGTTTCTCGATTATATTCGTTTTTTGTACTAGGTCTCCATCGTTCACGATCATGTTCACGATCACGATAGTTCTCAATGTAACGGGTATGTCTAAATGTATTAATAGATTTAGCTTCTTCTTCTTCACGTGACATAGGTGTGTCATCATCATTGCAATTTACGGTTGCATGGTTTCTGCCACAATGATTACAACTTTCATGTTGTTCTTTTATTTCTTTGTACTGAGCATCCATTCTAATTGCCATGGCATCCATTCTTGCCATAATTTTGTCAGTATCAGAATTACTATTGCCTTCATCAGTGAAAGCAACAGTTTTACGAAGAGAAGCTTTTGGTTTTTGTTCTTTGGCCCAATCGAGTTTAAGTAAGACTTTGTTTTCAAGGAGTTGATACGCTTGATTTGGCGTTTTATAGAGAAATATACCACCGGCCCTAAAATCGCAACATGAATTGCCAATCAAGAAATTCACGTTGCTGATCTTTCTCANCCTTCGTCGAGTTCGCCAAGCCAGGTTTTAGCTTCTCCTGTTAAAGATAGTAGGAACATCATGAGTCTTACCGCTTCAGTTTTGGTAGCTCCGTATTTGAACATATCGCATACGCTCTGAAATTCATGAATGTGTTTGTGAGGATCAGTTTTAATTCGACCATCAAATTGGTTGCCTTTGACAAGAGTCAAGTGATTTCTTTTGATTGCAAATTCATTTGCGGTTTCAGGAATGGTAATAGCTGGTCCAGGAGTAGGTGCAACGATACGATCGTTAGCCCACATAGGTTCATTATTAGCGTCATCCATTGGATCGTAAATTTGGATTAATTTCATAAAAAATCTGAAGTTTGAGATATCGTCAACAGGTATGTGGTGAACACGAGGTTGTTCGGGTCTTTCGTCTTTTTGAGAAAAAGGAACTCTTTTGTTGTTACGTTTTCTTTTGTTTAAAGTTCTTTCAGGTTCTGATAAAGGTAAAATGGGATCAGTTTCAGTTGAACGAGTGTGCATTCAAAGATAGAGAGCTAAATTTAAATCGGTGTGACAAATTTTGTTTTCTGAGTAAGTGAGTGCGGCGTACACAGAAGATTGTGCGGCGTACTTGTGTGATATTGCTATGTCCGGCGTACTTGAGTGTAAGTAAGGTGGTGTTATTTTTACCGAGAAGATTAACTTCAAAAGATAGTGAAAAAGATGATTCTTTTTGGTTTTTATGAAAAGATAGTTAATGACATGTTTGGGTTTGCTTGGTTCTGCTGATGTATGTAGAAAAATGGGGGTTTGTTGCTTATTTTAGAGAATTAATGTATGTTTGGTATTGCTTGGTTGTTTTGTTGGTACTGCTTATTCTTTTGTACACTTTTATAGTCGATATTAAGCACTTGCATTCCCATTTCTAGTTGTGTTTAACGGTTTTAAGTGGGTTCGGTCTGCTTATTAATACAATCATTACCGGTATTTATTTATTTTTGTCACTTCATTAGATTTGTTGATGATGAGGAGTAGGTAAAAGCATAGCTATTACGTTATAATTGATGCTTAAACTTGTTAATCACACAACTATAGAATCATACTAACATTGTTAACTTAGTCATGATCTTTGAAATATACTTTAGATGTTAATGTGAAGAAGGTGAAACTGATTTTTATTATTATTTTTTATATGTGATGATGTAATTGTATTTGCTAGTTTCGTTAAGTATGTTAAACTTAATCACATCCTACCTCTGCTGTGATATATGATAATATTTGATTGTTGTTGCTAGTTTCGGTAAATAGGCTAAAGCTAGTCACATGATTATCGATACATAAAAAAAGTCATTTATTTTTAAGTGCTTATTTTTTTAGACAGCTAATGGTATGTTTGGGATTGCTTATTTTTTCATATAGTTTTATAGTCATTATTAAGCACTTACATAAGCCACTTAGGTAACATGGATACTTGATACTCTTAGCCTAAACCACTTAGGTAATAGTTTAATGAAATATATGTCGGTGTGGATAGATGATTTTTTTGTATCACGACCTAGATATACTTGTTCATAGAGGACCGAGACATAGTTGGTTTATACACGACCAAGCTATGTCTCTAGACTCTAGTACTTGAGATAATCTTAGTTAACTGTTAAGCGAGATATTCTCGTCCATAGAGGACCGAGACATAGTTGGTTTATACACGACCAAGGTATGTCTCTAGACTTTAGTTCTTGAGATAATCTTAGTTCGATACTTGATTAAGTACAAGCCACTTAGGTTCAGGAGGAAAACGTATCTTTGCCCTCTCAAGGTTTGTAAACTACTTATTTTTAAGTGCTTATTTAAGAGACTTTGCTTATTGCTTATTTTCTAGTACTTGGTTAATTTTTGGAAAAGTTTTATAGTCGATATTAAGCACTTACATAAGCCACTTAGGTAATATAGACACTTGATACTCTTAGTCTAAACCACTTAAGTAATAGTTTAGTGATATATGTCATTGTGGATGGACGAGTTTTTTTGTATCATGATCTAGATATTCTTGTTCATAGATGACCGAGCCATAGTTCGTTTATACACGATCAAGCTATGTCTCTAGACTCTAGTACTTGAGATAATCTTAGTTAACTGTTGAGCCAAATATTCTCGTCCATAGAGGACCGAGATATAATTGGTTTATACACGACCAAGGTATGTTTCTTGTCTTTAGTTCTTGAGATAATCTTAGTTCACGGAGATATGTTGGTCCAATATATTTGTGTAACACCATGAATTGTATGAACAAAAGCTTGATCAAATGAAAATAACCAATGTTCATTAGAAATAATATTGTTTACACAATCTTGGCCTGGGTCAACTAATAATACCCATTTTTACATTACGGTTGTATCAGTCTAACTTAGAGGTTAAGGTGAAGGGTTTATGAGGGATAGTTGCAGAATACTATCCCTGGTAATGGCAAATAGTGCTCTTCAAGTTATGAAGAGGAAGATTCCACTAAGAAGAGGAAGTTTCTAGTGGTATGATGTGTAAGGAAAGCTTTAAATTTATAATACTAGTTTCACCGATTTTAATAAACCAAACACACGGGTAAAGTATAACCCCCGTTGGTAGTATTAGATTAAGGTAAGACCAGTTCGTATCCACAGAGACTTAGTTCGTTCTTATTAAGTATAAACTGATTAGTAAAACAAGACAAGTAACGATTATAATAATATGAGGAATTCAAATATTAAAACGAATGATTGCTTGGATAGCTTAGATAATCTAGTGACAATTTTTATGTTTGATCTCAGTTTGATAATGAAGTGGAGTACAACTTATAATATAGTCATTTTCGTCAAAAGAGCAATTTCATAATTCGTAGGTTCAATTCAAGATTCATATTTATCCATTAAGTGATTTCTCTCGAATTAGTATTCCATATCAAGTCTAGATTATTATTAATTCTCCTAAGTAGATTTCTTCTTTCAAAGGCTAGAAACGCAGACAAGTTCCTAGAATTGCGTTTAACAAGTTGGTTCTTTCGACCTATCCCAACACATTATATTCAACCAGTTTCAATAGACAAACGTAATAAGACTTGAGATAAAATAGTTTGCATTATAAACTTGAAATTGATAGAGATCAAAACATAATCATAAGTTGCTTTGTTATATTCACATATCCAAGCAATCACAAGAGGTTTAGCCTCTCATGGCTAAGGAGTTCATAACAACAGAAGTGATTAAATAGTAAACAAGAGACATACGGCTTGGATTGATCAAATGGATTACACAAGTGTCACAAGTAACCAAGAGTTCGACACCAACAAGTATATAATGCCCCCGTTCCAATTAGTAGAGATTGGTTATAGAGTGGAGAGTTCAAATGCTTCCAAATGAGCTCTATTTATAGGCTATCTGATAGGCGAAGTACAGCGCACTTAGATTGTGAGTACGGCGCACTTTGCTATTTTCTTGGCGCCAAAGTTTCATAAATGCAGAGGAAGTACGGCGCACTTCGGATATAAGTCCGACGCACTTTTATTAAATATTACTTATTGACTTCCTTTGACCGAGAGGACAAGTGCGGCGCACTTAGCTTGGAAACCGGCGCACTTTGCTTGCATAAAAAGCTAATCATAGAAGATTTCTTATTTATTTACTTCAAGTGGTGAAATAGTATGTCTTTGTGATGTATCATGCTTAGAACATCCGAGAGTGAACCTGCATTCATTTCATGCTATTAAGTACCAAAAGTTCACACATATCGATCATAAAACATATAATATAATGCTCAAGGTATATATAATTAGAGCGTTATCATGGTGGAATCTGTTACTTATCACTAATACTAACCTCCCTTTATATACTAGGGAGATACACTTTTAGTAGTTACAAGAGAATAGTGATAACTTAACTAGAAGCAAACTGAAAGTAAGGTACACGTGCACTTGTGTGGATAGGGTTGCTTTACTGTAATGACAAATTTTGTACATGCAAGCTGCTTTCCCTGCTCTTAATAAGTTCTTATCTTCCCAAGGGTTTTCCCGCTTTTTCTTATCTCAAATTACTCTCGCCTAAGCGTGTCTGAGAACTTTGCAAGTATGTTGAAGAATACTCTGAGTGTATCTGATCTGTGTAACTAGGTTCACCTGCATGGCTTAAGATGATAAGTCTACTTCAGAGCCCTAAAGATATTTGTCAGTCCTTTAGGTCTCTGATGGTTTTTCACTTCTTTTCTCTTTGCTAGTTGACTCTGTTATTAGGTTAAAAAGTTTCATTCAGTTTGGACTTCGACTTTTGCAATGCCAGACTATTTTGGCTAAGAAGATGTACAACATATCTGAGGTGTTATCCTCTGATATGTGAACACTCAGTGAGTCCATTACAACCGATGTTCTTCCCTACAATGGTTTTTGACTTTGACTTCTTTGAGGTTCTCTCACAAGGTGTATACCTTTGAGTTTTTTGGATAGCAGATTGTGATCAGCTGTGTTGATCATTCAGTCAGAGGGTAAAATTTACTCATGGTTTATGATTTGACTATATCAGAGAGAGANGAGAGAGAGAGAGAGAGAGAGAGAGAGAGAGAGAGAGAGTTGGGTCTCTGATGAAATCAGATATCTTAACTTAGGCTGATTTAATGTTTCAAATACTTGTGAGGGATAATTTGGTCAGAATTTGACTCAACAAGATACTTGATTAAGTCCAAGCCACTTAGGTTCAGGAGAAAAACATATCTTTGTTAGTAATTCGTGATGTGTCAGGTTTTTTTTTTAAATGTAACAGGCATGTAAAGTCATGGGTTTTGTAATAGGTTGGTTTACCCTGATTTTGTAAAAAAATTAACAATTCATCGATTTATTATGTTGTATTTACCATGTGTATGTGGGCCTAGGGTTTTTAGTTAGGATGTTGTAACCCTGAACTATTAGTGAAAGTAGCTTGTCTAGCTAACTTACTGTACATATGTAACCAAGCTCATGTAGGCTTGGGTTTTTTAGTTAGGATGTTGTAACCCTGAACTCTTAATATTAGATTTTATGCCAATTTATTGTATGTGTTTGTTATTCTTATGTTTAGTGATCAGTTAAACATGAAGAATATCTATCGTCGAAAGTTTGTTTAACTTTGACATAATAACAAGTGCTTGTGATTTACCGTACACATCATAAATTTGACATAATAACAAGTGCTTGTGATTTACCGCACACATCATAACTAATACTATTCACTAGCTACCTTCTAGTAACTCGCTCATGCCAAGTTGTGGGTATTTGTGTACCTTGTAGTAGGCTTGCGTGATGAAGTCATATCCAAGGCGTCGTCGGGTGTATTCCTGCTTTTTGACCCGTAGGCACCTTTTGTTCATTAGCATGTTTATAAAGGCTAATTCACATTCTAGTAAATGTTTGCTTGTATGAATAGTCAGTTAAATGTAATACTTTAAAAAAAACTGTTGGATTTGTCATTGCATATTTGTAGAAATAGGAGCCTTGATGAAAAGAAAGAAGATAAAAAATCCACCTATGTGTAGCATGCGAATCAGGCTGTATGCTTGCCATTAGAGGGGAGTGTAACCACCTTAGGTGGTGCCTAGTAAGTAGGGCTTGTTTTCCCAGTGCGTCCATCCGTTGTTAAATGTAGCATCATTTCAAGTTAGATGCATGCCATGCTAGGGGTATGTTATCCCCTTCAACTGTAGTTAACAGGTAGGAATCATTGTCATTCGCCTGGCGAATGGTGTATGGCCCCTCCCATTTGGGAGCGAGCTTGCCCTGACCTACGGCCTTGCTAACCTCGTTTCTACGTATCACATGGTTGCCAGGTTTAAAAGACTTTGGGCAGACGCGTTTGTTGTAGTAATTTGCCATTTTGTTTTTTGAGTGTGTGTAGAAACTAAAACCGTGGTCAAATATAGTTTCTTGGATCGTTTATGACTCTTAGATGAGGTCTAACATTAATTATATCTAGGAACACATAATAACGATGGCAGAATATTCAAACAAAGAATCAATCATTATTATGAACAAGGTTTTACATTCATAATCTCTACTCTAACATACTTTACAGCCCCAATCCTACTTGATCAAGGTAGAACGACCTTGAGGCTGACTAAC
>LBNU01026616.1:39031-51339 GCA_014162995.1 Artemisia annua | reverse complement strand
AGCTACCGAGGAAACGGTTGATGATTCACAAAAGCAAAAGGAGACTTTTGAGTTCATCACACCGGAGTTCATTGCTCAGATGGAAAGAGAAGAGAAGCTGAAGAAGAAAGCTAGTGAGGAGACGTAAAGATTGCTTCATGATGAACAACCTAAAGAAAAAAAGTCAAATGAACAAGAAGAAGAGCAATTCTTTGATACCGACGACTACAGAAGCTCACCTCCACACTCACTTCATCAACAGTCGCCTCCAAAGGATCCTCCAATTCCCAAGGGTTCTCCTCCAAAGGATCATACTCCTCCTCCGTCTGAATCTGGCAATAAATCATCTTCAACATCATCATCACATCACTCATCTCCACCACCATCAGAATCAACATCAAAACGCAAATCAATCAGAAAAAAGGCAAGTATATCAGTCACAACCGCATCTGAACGAATCAAGAAAGCTGTAGCACTGGCACGCAAGAAGAAAGACACACAACCACAGGATGGAGATCTTAAATACCAAGTTCAAAAGCTGACAACACAGGTCACAACATTGACACAACAAGTTAAGGATCTTCAAGAATCGATAGCACTGGTTGATAGGTTCATGCATGCAGATATGAATACAATGCTCAAAACAAACACAGAAGAATTTCTCAACGACAACCTTGTTGCTCTCACCACACCTGCAGTGTCAGATCTTCTCAAACCGATTCATACAGAGTTGAATACCAGGATCAAGCACAATATTGAACGAATGCTTCAGTCAACACCGTTTTATCTTCGAACTGACAGGGCTCCTACCTCACCAACTGATCTCACCACCGAGCAACTACAAGCCTTGTTAGCAGCTAAACTTCGAGATAAACAGGAAATGACTCCTAAAGAATCAACAATGTTTGAGGCACTGCAAGTTATTGCCACCAAAGAATCGTGCAAAGAAGCGGTTGGAAAACACAAAAGATCGAGAAAAGATGATGATCCTGATCCCGATTCCAAAAGCAAGAAATCAAAGACTACCAAAGAACCCTCATCTTCATAGAAACCACCAGCCAAGTCTTCTAAAGCTCCAGTTAGCAAACAGCAATTTCCAGCCTCTGGATACGATCCTACACATGCGGAAGAACCATTCATGCTTCAACTAGATGATAATCAAGAAGAGCCCGAAAATCCATGAATCCAACATCCCTGAATCACAACCTGGACCATCATCGACATCAAAGACTCAGGAGAAAGGAAAGTCTACCAAGTCAAAGAAAAAGAAGAAGAAGTCGAAACCATTCTCATGGTTAGACGTTGATGAAGCTCCTGAAGCTGATTGGTTAACTGAAATGATCAAGTCACAACCACCAATTGAAACCGACGAACTGCTTCCTGGAAACACTTTGCAGTATACTCAAAGTATCATCTCGGGTCTTCAAGTTGATAAGATGAAAAATGCTGAATTACGAAGGATCAATCATGAAGCTTTTGACTTTCTTAAGTCTAGATCGGGAAACAAAGTCGAACTGCAATATCACATGGAGAACATTGCATGCGCCTTGTCTGGTACGTTCGACTGGCTAAATCCTAAAGCTAACTACGACGTCCATTCTTACCACAACAAGCCTTACTTCACCGATTGGACAAACCATTACCTCTGCAAGGATTTTCTGATAAGCCTAAGATCCCATACCGATTCTTTTTTAACAACGATCTCAGATATCTACAACATGCCCATGAGACCTCAAAAGAAAGATATGCTTCTTCACTGATGATCTCAGTCCCTGCTGCCAGATACGAATTACCAGCGATTGAAGAAACAACACTGATCTTCAGCAACTCCGTTGTAACCTACAACAGAGAAGCTCTCCTTGGTATTCAACACTGGCCAGACAAACGTAAACTCGGCTACACTCACAGACTGCATCTGACGTCAAGTGAAACCGTGAAGCACAATTCTCGAATCATTGCTATAATGAGGATCTTAGAGTCACGAAGATTCAACTAAACTTTCATGCAAGATATTATCGTCAAGAGACAAGATGAAAAGAAGTACAAGTTCGGAGAAGCAGATTTCCCTGATCTCAACCTGAATGACATAGAAGACATGTATTTGGAAAACGTTCAAGGAAAGATGCTACGCTTCCCAAAGTCAACTCAGTACAACTTCATTGCATCTCTACTTCTCTACATCAAACGATTAATAGTTCAAGAAAGAGTGGAAGATCTTCAGCTGGACGTTGAAAGTTATCAGAACAAAATCAACCTAACAAAACCACAACTCACATTTCCTGGAATTCAAGAATCGTCACAGTATACGCTTATTCAACAACCATCATTTGGAATCACCTACCTCAACAAGAAGAAACAGCTCCGCTACATGAGGTTTGATGAGATTCATAAGTTCTGTGATGACACGCTACAAAGAGTTCGTGATGGGTTAGTTGAAATATTGCTTGATGACAAGAAGCGGTTAAGCAAGGGTGAAAATACTAGGTGGAAAGCAAATGCAAGGAGGATGATTCGCAACTTTGTTCATACGGTTGAAGAGAGATTGTATCGTTGTGAGCAGATCAGGAGAATTTCTCAACGACAACCTTGCTTAACCGCTTCTCAACGACAATGCTCAAAACATACACAAAAGAAATTCTCAAAGACAACCTTGTTGCTCTCACCACACCTGCAGTGTCAGATCTTCTCAAAACGATTCATACATAGTTGAATACCAGGATCAAGCACAATATTGAACGAATGCTTCAGTCAACACCGTTTTATCTTCGAACTGACAGGGCTCCTACCTCACCAACTGATCTCACCACTGAGCAACTACAAGCCTTGTTAGCAGCTAAACTTCGAGATAAACAGGAAATGACTCCTAAAGAATCAACAATGTTTGAGGCACTGCAAGTTATTGCCACCAAAGAATCGTGCAAAGAAGCGGTTGGAAAACACAAAAGATCGAGAAAAGATGATGATCCTGATCCCGATTCCAAAAGCAAGAAATCAAAGACTACCAAAGAACCCTCATCTTCATAGAAACCACCAGCCAAGTCTTCTAAAGCTCCAGTTAGCAAACAGCAATTTCCAGCCTCTGGATACGATCCTACACATGCGGAAGAACCATTCATGCTTCAACTAGATGATAATCAAGAAGAGCCCGAAAATCCATGAATCCAACATCCCTGAATCACAACCTGGACCATCATCGACATCAAAGACTCAGGAGAAAGGAAAGTCTACCAAGTCAAAGAAAAAGAAGAAGAAGTCGAAACCATTCTCATGGTTAGACGTTGATGAAGCTCCTGAAGCTGATTGGTTAACTGAAATGATCAAGTCACAACCACCAATTGAAACCGACGAACTGCTTCCTGGAAACACTTTGCAGTATACTCAAAGTATCATCTCGGGTCTTCAAGTTGATAAGATGAAAAATGCTGAATTACGAAGGATCAATCATGAAGCTTTTGACTTTCTTAAGTCTAGATCGGGAAACAAAGTCGAACTGCAATATCACATGGAGAACATTGCATGCGCCTTGTCTGGTACGTTCGACTGGCTAAATCCTAAAGCTAACTACGACGTCCATTCTTACCACAACAAGCCTTACTTCACCGATTGGACAAACCATTACCTCTGCAAGGATTTTCTGATAAGCCTAAGATCCCATACCGATTCTTTTTTAACAACGATCTCAGATATCTACAACATGCCCATGAGACCTCAAAAGAAAGATATGCTTCTTCACTGATGATCTCAGTCCCTGCTGCCAGATACGAATTACCAGCGATTGAAGAAACAACACTGATCTTCAGCAACTCCGTTGTAACCTACAACAGAGAAGCTCTCCTTGGTATTCAACACTGGCCAGACAAACGTAAACTCGGCTACACTCACAGACTGCATCTGACGTCAAGTGAAACCGTGAAGCACAATTCTCGAATCATTGCTATAATGAGGATCTTAGAGTCACGAAGATTCAACTAAACTTTCATGCAAGATATTATCGTCAAGAGACAAGATGAAAAGAAGTACAAGTTCGGAGAAGCAGATTTCCCTGATCTCAACCTGAATGACATAGAAGACATGTATTTGGAAAACGTTCAAGGAAAGATGCTACGCTTCCCAAAGTCAACTCAGTACAACTTCATTGCATCTCTACTTCTCTACATCAAACGATTAATAGTTCAAGAAAGAGTGGAAGATCTTCAGCTGGACGTTGAAAGTTATCAGAACAAAATCAACCTAACAAAACCACAACTCACATTTCCTGGAATTCAAGAATCGTCACAGTATACGCTTATTCAACAACCATCATTTGGAATCACCTACCTCAACAAGAAGAAACAGCTCCGCTACATGAGGTTTGATGAGATTCATAAGTTCTGTGATGACACGCTACAAAGAGTTCGTGATGGGTTAGTTGAAATATTGCTTGATGACAAGAAGCGGTTAAGCAAGGGTGAAAATACTAGGTGGAAAGCAAATGCAAGGAGGATGATTCGCAACTTTGTTCATACGGTTGAAGAGAGATTGTATCGTTGTGAGCAGATCAGGAGAATTTCTCAACGACAACCTTGCTTAACCGCTTCTCAACGACAATGCTCAAAACATACACAAAAGAAATTCTCAAAGACAACCTTGTTGCTCTCACCACACCTGCAGTGTCAGATCTTCTCAAAACGATTCATACATAGTTGAATACCAGGATCAAGCACAATATTGAACGAATGCTTCAGTCAACACCGTTTTATCTTCGAACTGACAGGGCTCCTACCTCACCAACTGATCTCACCACTGAGCAACTACAAGCCTTGTTAGCAGCTAAACTTCGAGATAAACAGGAAATGACTCCTAAAGAATCAACAATGTTTGAGGCACTGCAAGTTATTGCCACCAAAGAATCGTGCAAAGAAGCGGTTGGAAAACACAAAAGATCGAGAAAAGATGATGATCCTGATCCCGATTCCAAAAGCAAGAAATCAAAGACTACCAAAGAACCCTCATCTTCATAGAAACCACCAGCCAAGTCTTCTAAAGCTCCAGTTAGCAAACAGCAATTTCCAGCCTCTGGATACGATCCTACACATGCGGAAGAACCATTCATGCTTCAACTAGATGATAATCAAGAAGAGCCCGAAAATCCATGAATCCAACATCCCTGAATCACAACCTGGACCATCATCGACATCAAAGACTCAGGAGAAAGGAAAGTCTACCAAGTCAAAGAAAAAGAAGAAGAAGTCGAAACCATTCTCATGGTTAGACGTTGATGAAGCTCCTGAAGCTGATTGGTTAACTGAAATGATCAAGTCACAACCACCAATTGAAACCGACGAACTGCTTCCTGGAAACACTTTGCAGTATAATCAAAGTATCATCTCGGGTCTTCAAGTTGATAAGATGAAAAATGCTGAATTACGAAGGATCAATCATGAAGCTTTTGACTTTCTTAAGTCTAGATCGGGAAACAAAGTCGAACTGCAATATCACATGGAGAACATTGCATGCGCCTTGTCTGGTACGTTCGACTGGCTAAATCCTAAAGCTAACTACGACGTCCATTCTTACCACAACAAGCCTTACTTCACCGATTGGACAAACCATTACCTCTGCAAGGATTTTCTGATAAGCCTAAGATCCCATACCGATTCTTTTTTAACAACGATCTCAGATATCTACAACATGCCCATGAGACCTCAAAAGAAAGATATGCTTCTTCACTGATGATCTCAGTCCCTGCTGCCAGATACGAATTACCAGCGATTGAAGAAACAACACTGATCTTCAGCAACTCCGTTGTAACCTACAACAGAGAAGCTCTCCTTGGTATTCAACACTGGCCAGACAAACGTAAACTCGGCTACACTCACAGACTGCATCTGACGTCAAGTGAAACCGTGAAGCACAATTCTCGAATCATTGCTATAATGAGGATCTTAGAGTCACGAAGATTCAACTACACTTTCATGCAAGATATTATCGTCAAGAGACAAGATGAAAAGAAGTACAAGTTCGGAGAAGCAGATTTCCCTGATCTCAACCTGAATGACATAGAAGACATGTATTTGGAAAACGTTCAAGGAAAGATGCTACGCTTCCCAAAGTCAACTCAGTACAACTTCATTGCATCTCTACTTCTCTACATCAAACGATTAATAGTTCAAGAAAGAGTGGAAGATCTTCAGCTGGACGTTGAAAGTTATCAGAACAAAATCAACCTAACAAAACCACAACTCACATTTCCTGGAATTCAAGAATCGTCACAGTATACGCTTATTCAGCAACCATCATTTGGAATCACCTACCTCAACAAGAAGAAACAGCTCCGCTACATGAGGTTTGATGAGATTCATAAGTTCTGTGATGACACGCTACAAAGAGTTCGTGATGGGTTAGTTGAAAGATTGCTTGATGACAAGAAGCGGTTAAGCAAGGGTGAAAATACTAGGTGGAAAGCAAATGCAAGGAGGATGATTCGCAACTTTGTTCATACGGTTGAAGAGAGATTGTATCGTTGTGAGCAGATCAGGAGAATTTCTCAACGACAACCTTGCTTAACCGCTTCTCAACGACAATGCTCAAAACATACACAAAAGAAATTCTCAAAGACAACCTTGTTGCTCTCACCACACCTGCAGTGTCAGATCTTCTCAAAACGATTCATACATAGTTGAATACCAGGATCAAGCACAATATTGAACGAATGCTTCAGTCAACACCGTTTTATCTTCGAACTGACAGGGCTCCTACCTCACCAACTGATCTCACCACTGAGCAACTACAAGCCTTGTTAGCAGCTAAACTTCGAGATAAACAGGAAATGACTCCTAAAGAATCAACAATGTTTGAGGCACTGCAAGTTATTGCCACCAAAGAATCGTGCAAAGAAGCGGTTGGAAAACACAAAAGATCGAGAAAAGATGATGATCCTGATCCCGATTCCAAAAGCAAGAAATCAAGGACTACCAAAGAACCATCATCTTCATAGAAACCACCAGCCAAGTCTTCTAAAGCTCCAGTTAGCAAACAGCAATTTCCAGCCTCTGGATACGATCCTACACATGCGGAAGAACCATTCATGCTTCAACTAGATGATAATCAAGAAGAGCCCAAAAATCCATGAATCCAACATCCCTGAATCACAACCTGGACCATCATCGACATCAAAGACTCAGGAGAAAGGAAAGTTTACCAAGTTAAAGAAAAAGAAGAAGAAGTCGAAACCATTCTCATGGTTAGACGTTGATGAAGCTCCTGAAGCTGATTGGTTAACTGAAATGATCAAGTCACAACCACCAATTGAAACTGACGAACTGCTTCCTGGAAACACTTTGCAGTATACTCAAAGTATCATGTCGGGTCTTCAAGTTGATAAGATGACAAAGGCTGAATTACAAAGGATCAATCATGAAGCTTTTGACTTTCTTAAGTCTAGATCGGGAAACAAAGTCGAACTGCAATATCACATGGAGAACATTGCATGCGCCTTGTCTGGTACGTTCGACTGGCTAAATCCTAAAGCTAACTACAACGTCCATTCTGACCACAACAAGCCTTACTTCACCAATTGGACAAAACCATTACCTATGCAAGGATTTTCTGATAAGCCTAAGATCCCATACCGATTCTTCTTTAACAACAATCTCAGATATCNACTGCAATATCACATGGAGAACATTGCATGCGCCTTGTCTGGTACGTTCGACTGGCTAAATCCTAAAGCTAACTACAACGTCCATTCTGACCACAACAAGCCTTACTTCACCAATTGGACAAAACCATTACCTATGCAAGGATTTTCTGATAAGCCTAAGATCCCATACCGATTCTTCTTTAACAACAATCTCAGATATCTACAACATGCCCATGAGACCTCAAAAGAAAGATATGCTTCTTCACTGATGATCTCAGTCCCTGCTGCCAGATACGAATTACCAGCTATTGAAGAAAGAACACCGATCTTCAGCAACTCCGTTGTAACCTACAACAGAGAAGCTCTCCTTGGTATTCAACACTGGCCAGACAAACTTAAACTCGGCTACACTCACAGACTGCATTTGACGTCAAATGAAAACGTGAAGCACAATTCTCGAATCATTGCTATAATGAGGATCTTAGAGTCACGAAGATTAACCTACACTTTCATGCAAGATATTATCGTCAAGAGACAAGATGAAAAGAAGTACAAGTTCGGAGAAGCAGATTTCCCTGATCTCAACCTGAATGACATAGAAGAGATGTATTTGGAAAATGTTCAAGGAAAGATGCTACGCTTCCCAAAGTCAACTCATGATGAGACGAAAAGTGTTACGCTTTTAGGGGGTCATTTAAGCCCTAATTCGTATAAATGTGATCAAATATTGCCCTAAATCTTTCCTTTTGTCATTTTAGGTACTTTTGAGAGGAACTCTGGAAAACATGCATATTCGGACGTTTTTGGAGCATAAAAGTGAAGAAAACGACAAAGTCTCAAAAGATGAAGATTTACAGCCTGACGGCGTCAGAAGTCACAAGGTGACGCCGTCAGAAAGTCTTGACAAAGGAGTGGAATCCAATTATCAAATGACGGGCCAGAGGAAATTTGGGATTTAACACCTGACGCCATCAGGTGTTAGTAAAAGTAGGCCGTCAGGTTATATTTTAAAGAGGGCGGCCCAGAAGGTTTTATAAGGTGACGGCGTCAGAAGTGGATCTAGGCCATCCGAGAAACCTAATGGCGGCGAGCTGACGGCGTCAGCCCTTATAACCTGACGCCGTCAGAGTGTAATATCTATATATAGTTTTCTAATTTTCATTCATTAGGGTGGAACTTTGTGGAGAACGTTTAGGGCAAACCCTAAAGACAAATTTTCTGTACTTTTTAGGGTTTCCAACCCTTGGAACCCTCATGCTTAATTAAAGTTAAGTCTTTACTTTAATTCAATCAATATGTCTATGTGTTGATTGATTATCTCTTTTGCTTGTCTTTTAATTAACATGTGTAGCTAAATTCTCTAGTGTTTGCTTAGATCTAATGAAACCTAACTATTAATTATTGGTTAATTGGTGTGTGTTGTTGTTTGTTGGGATGATTGTTCCATCAATGTTAGGCTCAAGAAAACTGGCCAACCTCCTTTATGGTAACGTGCTTGAACATCTTGGGAAACATGTAGCCAAGGCATACTAGGCTATTAAGGTAGTATTTAACGCATGAGCCACTGTTTGCAACCCCTATGGTTGTACCGGGCATGGCATAGGGCGAGATAAGAGCTCATAGAATTGGAGAGATATGTATGCCACTCCACGAGTTATTAGGAATACACCCTTCATCCACACAAGTAACATACATATCAATTAACCGGTAAAAGATAGTTAGGGAGTAATGAAATCTAAGTAAACACAATTTTCTCCATATTGTTTTCACAACACAATAGTTTAGATATTTATTTTAATTTGCATAAGTAGTAAACTTGGGTTAGTTGACTAGCAACTAATTCCACCCTTCTTCCAAAACCGAGATTTTAATTGCTTTCATAAAAACATAAAAATACAAAAAGATTCTTCCTTCCACCTTTAGACCTATTAGAGTAGCTTTTCTATCCTAACGAACACTATTCCCTGTGAGAGAACGATCAATCCCCCGTAGTTACCACTATCCTATACTACATCGGTCAGGTATACTGCCTGGTGGGGTTGTAAGCCTCTTGAGATCCCTCGAGAGGTAAAACCTGTTGTAAGGTCACAAAACCACGCATCAAGTTTTTGGCGCCGCTGCCGGGGAATATTTATCGTTTAGGTAGAATTTTTATTTCTTTAGGTCTATTCACTAGATTCCTTTCTAGCGAGATTTTTATTTTATTTTCTACAATTTTCTTTAGTCTATCTTTTTCTTCGTGTTTTTGTTCGTAATCTTTACCATCCGCCATCATGGAAGGTGGTAACATCCTTGATCCCAACAACCTAATTCAACCAAACCACCCACCACAACCAAACCAACCTCCTAGACCCCGCACCTTAGGAGAGTATTCCCGACCTAGCCACATTGGTTATCGAAACACCATTGAGCTCACTCAAGGAGCCAATGTCACTCCCTTGCGATCCGACACCATCCGGTTGGTGCAAAGCGGATGCGCATTCCATGGACTTCGTTCCGAAGATCCAAACCAACATCTCAAGGATTTCCTCAAAATCGTAGATTCCATAGACCTTGATGTTGCAACTCGAGAGACGACCCGATTGCGTCTCTTCCAATTCTCTCTATGGGACCAAGCTAGTCAATGGCTTGAGCGACTTCCCGCAGGATCCATCACCTCTTGGGATGATCTCACAACTCGTTTCCTTGCTCCATTTTTCCAACCAGGGAGAACTACCAAGCTAAGGAATGATATCTTAGCGTTCCAACAACGCCAAAGCGAAACCCTCTACGAGGCATGGACTCGATTCAACGACTTACTCCAAAAAGTCCCTCATCATGGCATAGACCTTTGGCTCCAAGTCCAAATCTTCTATGACCATATCAATCTCCACACGAGGCAAACCATTGACCAAGCGGCCGGTGGCAAGCTACGTGATCTAAGTGCGGAACAATCATGGGATCTCCTAGAATACCTTGCTCTATATGACAATGAAAGTTTGAACGATCCCCGTGATTTGAATAAAACGGTCAAGGCAATATCTTTGCCTTCGAATAATTCAAGCACTTCCGACCGTAGGATCATAGAACTTGAAGACCAAGTCAAATTTCTCATGAAATCCTACGAAGCTCCTAAACCTTCAAGCCAAGTGAACAAAATCACTTCTTCGTGCGAATTATGTAGTGGTCCCCACGACACTCGTGATTGCATGGAACTCCCCGAACAAGCTTTTGCGGACTACGCATCCACGCGTACCGACGGAGCGGGAGATAAGTGGTACACTTTCAAACCCGAGCCAAACCCTTATGGAGATTCATACAACCCCTCATGGAAAAATCACCCCAACCTTAGGTGGAAGTCAAACCAAAACGCACCCCAAAACAATTCTTCCAACCCACCTAACCGGTTTCAACCCAACGGTAATTCCTCAAACCATACCTTCAACAACAATCCTTCCAACAACTATGGTAGTACCAACAATTTTAAAGGATTGATGTCAAATTTTATGGCATCTCAAGAAGCTTGCATAGCTAAATTCACATCCGAATTCAATCAACAACAAGTAGAGATGACCAATAAAATTGACAACTTGTTGAAAGCCCTCAACAACCAAGTGCTATCACCCCCACATAAGGACGCTAGGAATACCAATAGCGGAACCCAAATCAAAAACCCTTCTTCATCCAAACATGTCCACTTCGTCAACGTTGTTACCATTAGACCAATTGATAGGAGTGAGAATGATAGTGAATCAAAGGATGAGAATAAGGGAGTAGAGGATGATAAGAAAGCTGAGATTAGTGAAATAGGAGAAATATAGGAGGAGGATTACTTCAATAGGTTACCCACTAAGGAAGAGCGAGCATATCATAAGAATCTATTCGATGACTCCGAGACCCCGTACATCCTAGGTAACCCAATTTTCAAGTTGGGCGATCCATCTAATCTCAACGTACCATGCAACATCGGGCATTCGCATATTTGGAAAGCGTACATTGACCCTAGATCATCCATTAACATCATGACTAGTGCTCAATACAATTTGATAATGAAAAGTCAACTAGGGTATAGAGTGTTTCCCGATAAGGGATGGATTAGTAACTTCACGGGAAGAGTTAAAGGAATATCGGTTTATGTAGGAAACTTTACTTATGTCACCGACTTTGTGATTATAGAAGATATCCGCCCAATAATCGATGCAAGTGTGACCCAAGTAGTCTTAGGCAAACCATTTATCGAGGTCTCTAGAATGACTCATGAACCTTCCTTAGGGATAGTCACATTTACGGATGAGACCGATGAGGTGAACTACCAAATGCCGTATAAGATAGAGCAATACCAACACTTGTCAAACGTTGAGAAGGAGCTCAAACAAGCGGTCTACTATAGGAATGATGAGGATAGACGTAGGCGAGTAGACTATGTCATGAAAAGGATTTTCGGTTTCTATAAGGATTGTTTGAACTTAGGGCCCGAATACAAAACCGGAAAAGAGGATGACTTAGGAACCGAAACCAACGACGAAGTCACGTAACGTACGGTGACTTTGAGTCAAGCTACAAGACTCGTTAATAAAGAAAAGCGCTTCTTGGGAGGCAACCCATGTTTTGTGTGTTTTTATGTGTTTATTTTATTTTATTTGTTTCCGTATGTAAGTTATATTTCTTGATTATTGATTCATGCTTCAAACTAAATTGTGAAAATGCTTTATTATGTTTTTAACTTCGT
>LBNU01026616.1:23875-36735 GCA_014162995.1 Artemisia annua | reverse complement strand
TTTCCGTGCTTGTTATGATTAGGGTCGAATAACTATTTGTTGTAATTACTTTTATATTCGTGTTAAATGACCCCTAACTCATATTTTGATTGGAATAAAAGCTCATTTGCTTGAGGACAAGCAAATCCCAAGTGTAAGGGTATTTGATGAGACGATGTTACGCTTTTTGGGGGTCATTTAAGCCCTAATTCATATAAATGTGATCAAATATTGCCCTAAATCGTTCCTTTTGTCATTTTAGGTACTTTTGAGAAGAATTCTGGAAAACATGCATATTCGGACGTTTTTGGAGCATAAAAGTGAAGAAAAAGACAAAGTCTCAAAAGATGAAGATTTACAACCTGACGGCGTCAGAAGTCACAAGGTGACGCCGTCAGAAAGTCTTGACAAAAGAGTGGAATCCAATTTTCAAATGACGGGCCAGAGAAATTTTTGGATTTAACACCTGACGCCGTCAGGTGTTAAGAAAAGTAGGCCGTCAGGAGTTATTTTANGCCAGAGGAAATTTGGGATTTAACACCTGACGCCGTCAGGTGTTAGGAAAAGTAGGCCGTCAGGTTATATTTTAAAGAGTGACGGCCCAGAAGGTTTTATAAGGTGACGGCGTCAGAAGTGGATCTAGGCCATCCGAGAAACCTAATGGCGGCGAGCTGACGGCGTCAGCCCTTATAACCTGATGCCGTCAGAGTGTAAAATCTATATATAGTTTTCTAATTTTCATTCATTAGGGTGGAACTTTGTGAAGAACTTTTAGGGCAAACCCTAAAGACGAATTTTCTGTACTTTTTAGGGTTTCCAACCCTTGGAACCCTCATGCTTAACTAAAGATTAGTCTTCACTTTAATTCAATCAATATGTGTATGTGTTGGTTGATTATCTCTTTTGCTTGTCTTTTAATTAACATGTGTCGCTAAATTCTTCTTGTGTTTGCTTAGATCTAATGAAACCTAATTATTGATTATTGGTTAATTGATGTGTTGTTGTTTGTTGGGATGATTGTTCCATCAATGTTAGGCTCAAGAAAACTGGCCAACCTCCTTTATGGTAACGTGCTTGAATGTCTTGGGAAACATGTAGCCAAGGCATACTAGGCTATTAAGGTAGTATTTAACGCATGGGCCACTGTTTGCAACCCCTATGGTTGTGCCGTGCATGACATAGGGCGAGATAAGAGCTCATAGAATTGGAGAGATATGTATGCCACTCCATGAGTTATTAGGAATACACCCTTCATCCACACAAGTAACATGCATATCAATTAACCGGTAAAAGATAGTTAGGGAGTAATGAAATCTAAGTAAACACAATTTTCTCCATATTGTTTTCACAACCACAATAGTTTATATATTTATTTTCATTTGCATAAGTAGTAAACTTAGGTTAGTTGACTAGCAACTAATTCCGCCCTTCTTCCAAAACCGAGATTTTAATTGCTTTCATAAAAATATAAAAATACAAAAAGAAACTTCCTTCCACCTTTAGACCTATTAGAGTAGCTTTTCTATCCTAACGAACACTATTCCCTTTGAGAGAACGATCAATCCCCCATACTTACCACTATCCTATACTACATCGGTCAGGTACACTGCCTGGTGGGGTTGTAAGCCTCTTGAGATCCCTCGAGAGGTAAAACCTGTTGTAAGGTCACAAAACCACGCATCAACTCAGTACAACTTCATTGCATCTCTACTTCTCTACATCAGACAATTAATAGTTCAAGAAAGAGTGGAAGATCTTCAGCTGGATGTTGAAAGTTATCAGAACAAAATCAACCTAACAAAACCACAACTCACATTTCCTGGAATTCAAGAATCGTCACAGTATACGCTCATTCAGCAACCATCATTTGGAATCACCTACCTCAACAAGAAGAAACAGCTTCGCTACATGAGGTTTGATGAGATTCATAATTTCTGTGATGACACGCTACAAAGAGTTCGTGATGGGTTAGTTGAAAGATTGCTTGATGACAAGAAGCGGTTAAGCAAGGGTGAAAATACTAGGTGGAAAGCAAATGCAAGGAGGATGATTCGCAACTTTGTTCATACGGTTGAAGAAATTGTATCGTCGTGAGCAGATCAGGAGATTGGAAAGCTACATCAGAGTTCGACCATCATTTCCGGTCTTGACATTCAAACGACCTCTTCCTCGATTCACAGACTTTGATGCCATGCCTTCTGGTGAAACTTAGCTCACATGTTTCTGGTACTAACATTTCAATATCTCATTATATATTGATTGATTTGTGATTACTACGGCTTGTGCACACATAACAGTGTACAACCCGCACTTTGTATTGAAAGGACCCTGTGGTACGCATTAGTGCCACAATCCTCACATAAGGAGCGAAAGCTTCTTACTTTTGAGTAGAATTAACAAACTTTTCTTGATTTCCTACAATTCTGCTCAAAAGACAAGTATTTCACCTCAATGAGTATTCAGTTGTTGAGGGGGAGTACTTGACCAAAAACATCGTTCTTCAAACAAAAAGTTCTTGTTGAATTCTCCCCATAAGACTCAAAAATGCATATTTTAATCAAAAAGTTTACAAAAACAACATTTGATATGCTATTTTTGAGGGGGAGAAGATGAAAAGTGATTAAAATATGATGTCAAACGTTATATCTTGTACGAGCTCGACTCAGAATTGACCCATGAATTGACGAAACAACAAATGTTAGTATTCAAAAGTATTTATCCAAGTAGAAAGTACCGTTTCGAGAAACTCTTCTTAGACGTTTACTTTGACGGGTTTAACTTCCTTTTATAGGAATGTTAACAACTTCAAGTTAGTTACTAGGGCTAGTTATCACCTAAAAACTGATAATTGATCCCTTTAACTAAGCAACGTAAACGTGTCCCTCGGGTATATGTCTATTAAGAGTGGATCAATTCAAAAGTGTCAACTACTCCCGCATGTGCAAATTTCTGAAAACATTCATAAGCATATATGGAGGGGGAGTCTTTCAAAAAAAAACCAAAACTCTCAAAGTGTTAACAAAACAAGTTTTACATTCATAAACACTTTTGAGAGATTTTAACACAAATGGCTTTATGGATTTATTGCAATTATAGGATAATCATGGTGTTATATGGTGACTAAGGTTAAGGATAACCGTCGTATGATCCGCCAAAACCGGAGGGATCTACCCAAGGACAACGCCAATAGTTAGAAACTAGAAGTCCTTAGGTATGATTTGATAAAAGGAGAAAAGAATGAAAGGAGAAAGAAGGGGTTGAAGAATTAAAAATAAATGTAAAGAAAATGGTGAAAAGAAATAGCCCTCCATTTGTTCAACCTTAGGTCAGACACCGGGTTCAATTCATATGCTATTGGTCGTTGCTAAGGCGACACCGGTATTAAAGATTAAGACATCATGGACCCAGTGACGCAATGCACCTAACCTTCTTAGCCACTCAAGTATCTCTCAAAAGATACTTGTTTCATTCTCACGGAGAACCCTGCATAATCTATTGACCACTCATTACGAGTGTGTTGATATTGAAAAGGAGGTACTCTGCTCCACACCTCCGACTACTAAAATGTGCACTCATTGAGTCTAGAGCCACAAGATACATCAAAGATATCTTAGGAACACTTACTACTTCTACACTAGTGTTTTTGCATCAATGAACACTAAGTGTAAACTTTCGAGTCCTATGCAGATCTTAGCAATCTGCCGAGAACGTTTATGAGGGAATTTACTTAGGTGTTTCTCAAATGATTGAACGGAAATCCTGCCAGGGTCAACATCAAACAGCCCTGATAGCAGGTCACTTCGGTAATTCCTTGCGGATTACGCTTAGTGTTTGCGGCGGTTCCAAACGGTCTACAATCGTGGGGTGATCTCCAGCGACTCACCTAATCGTGGGTGTACTTTTGTATGTCCGTGTAAGCCCTCTAGGGGGTATCTGATTACGAACGACCTTGGTAAAGATTAGAAGGAGTCTTCACGCTATGCTGTTGACAATCTCTAATTCCGAACCTGTAAGTACCGGAAGTATTATTGCTAACTGTTTCAATGCAGGTACAACCACCGTCATTAACACCAACTTCCACATTTTCATACGTACATCTCAATGTCTAACAAAGCTCTCCTCAAAGATCGATGCATTGTAAAAGTCAATGAAAGATTCTATGTCGAATGAAAGAATCTAGAAAGTGGAAAGACAATGCTCTAAATAAACTATGTAAAACCTCATTTGAGGTTGTTGTTTCTATGTTATTTTCATCTTTCTCATATTACACATAGTTCCTTCCATCCTTTCCTTTCTCTCTCTAACTTTCTCTCTCTAAAATATACTTGTGTATTCATAAACTTAGGACCTAACAGTAGGTTAGGGGGAGGTGCTAGGATGCTTGGTTGCTAGTTTATAGGTGCTATGCTAGCTTAGTTCTAAGGCTTTGGTTTAGTTTTGACCTAGTTTTGCCTAGAGTGAGTTTAGCATCTAGCTTAGGGTTTAGTGTCTAGGTTAGAGTCCTATGAGTGTTTAGTGACTAATCCTAAGTCATAAGAGGCTTATGCTAAGTGGTGGTAGCTTATGGGAAAGATTTGGGAAGATTTGACATAGTTTCCGGGAAGTTATAACCTAGTTATGGTTTTATGACTAAGGGACTTGTACCTAAGCTCTAAAGGGTTGTACTAGTGCCTAAGGGTCCTAAGGTATCCTAATGTGCCTAAGGTAACTCATACATAAGCCTTGAACACTTTCTAACTAGTTTAGTTAAGCATATAGGGTTTAAAGGGTTGTACTAGTGCCTAAGGGTCCTAAGGTATCCTAATGTGCCTAAGGTAACTCATACATAAGCCTTGAACACTTTGTAACTAGTTTAGTTAAGCATATAGGGTTTAGTAAGCACATAGGTCTAATTAGGGTTTAATTAGGGTTTTTTATGGTTTTGTGGTAAGTTTAGTGTGTTAGACTGGTAGATTACTTATTATAGTGTTGTTGTGTTCTTATGCTTGCATACCAGAGGTTTATGGGATGTGAGTGTTGAGTTATTTGGCTTGTGTGGATATGTGAGCAGGTCTAGAGAGTCATGCAAGTAGGGTATGCACATAAAAAGCAAAAATTTACCTGTGAAATACCTACTATAGGTATTTGTAATCGGAATGATAGTGATGAGATTTTGTGGGTTGCTACACACCCGACATAAGAACATGTATTAGGGCACCAAACACCAAAGTGACACATCTAATACTTTTATAACACATGCATACACATTAACTAGTTTTGTAACAAAATTATGCCCAATAAATGAATTTTAGAAATGTATCAGAGCCCAAACTAAAAATCAACAAAATTCTCACAGAAGTACATATGTCTTGAGAGTCTACATGAATTTTTACAAATTTTATCATTAAGTAGAAATCCCCTTTCAAAAATTGTTTATCAAAATAGTCCTAGAAAGTTAACTGCACGTATATGCAAAAAGTTTGCATTTGGTTAACCCATTTCAGCACTCAGAAAAATCCACGAAAATTCCAAGAAGTCACACATAAATCAAATATTACCCCTGTAAAAGGAGAGATCTTAAATCCTTGTTGTTTGAAATTTAAAAATCAAAAACACCATCTGATTTTTAGACTTGATTTCTCAGCTTTGACACTTAGGGTGTGTTTGGTACGAAGAAATGCGAGTTAAGAATTGACTAGTCCTGAGCAAACGGCTACAGGTAAAGACAACTCAAATCCGTTTATAGTTGATGATTTACTAAAAATCATATGGTTATCAGTGTACCATAGTTTTCGAACTTAAACATTTGGCTACTCAAGTAGTGATGGCTATTGGTAAAGAGACATCAAATCCATTATTTTTAGTGATTCACCTCTCACAGGAGTTAACACACCTGGATGTGATGAGAATAGTAGGAAACTAATCTGTTTTAATGTACATTTTGTCATTTGTTGCTGCAAAGATCTGGAGTTTAAAGTTTGGTCACTGTTAGAGATGTGGATGTTTTGATTCTTTGCTGCTGATGTTCGAATTCAATCCTCTTATTCTAAAGTGTTAAGATCTATCAAGAATCTTGAACTTAACCAGGTCAAATTCAAGATTAGGGGAGGATTGTTGGGAACTATGCTAAGTGAGAATTCTGCTGATGGATTCTGCTGAAGAGCTGGAATCTGCTGATGATAAGTTTCTGTGGAAAAATAGTTTCTGCATATTGTGTTTCTGCGGATATAGATGAACCACGTATTTTGTAATTTAGTTATGCATGAGTTTTATTAGGAAAAGATAATGCATATCTTCTATAGTTTATAGAATATACGTTTCTTGTGAAACGGTTTAGGGTTAGGGTTCCTTGTCTATAAAAGGAACATATTATTATATTTTATGTACGAGTTTGAAAAACAAGTTTTAGTTATATAAAAGATCCATAGAGGATCAAAACGTTCTTAGTAATCTGTGTTCTTACTTGTGTTTGTTTCCGCTTTAGAATACAAGTATTGGAGACTTTCTATTAGAGTGTTTGTGGTTACATAAACATTGCTAACGATTCACGAGTGCTCAAAGATCTATCAAGGTCTTAGTTTCAACATTGAGACTCTAGCTCAACACTTTCTGGACGTTTTTACCACACTTAGTAAACTTTCAGGCAATATAAGATGGTCTAGTAAGTACTTGGTGTAATACTATACTAGATATTGGATGGTACATATAATCTAGACCTCTAGTTGTCATTATATAGCATAATAACACTTATGCTTCAAGTAAAAACGTCCCCTCTGAGTTATTAAGCAGAAATGATCAGCCACACATGATTATGGGGAGTAAATTCGCCAATAAATGCAAAACATGTAACTGCAGCTTCATCCATCCGATCGGTTTCTCTCCATCCGATCGGATGGTAGTATTTTGGGTGTATTCCAACCGGATCGGATGCGGGTTGCATCCGATCGGTTGGATGCTGCCTGGAAAGGTTTCTTTGCATTTTCTTCGTCGTTTTATGTTGCATGCGTTGTCTTTCTTCGTGGCTTCACTTTATTAATTAGAACTTGATATTTTCTTGATAAATATGTGTAGAAATCTTGTTTTTATCAAATCCTTTCGTCCATGAGTGGTTTCTTTCTTTCTTGATCTTCTCGAAACTCTCCAAATGTGCATGATCACTTCATAAACCCTTTGGCTATATTTGCATGCATAAACACTTTTCCACGATTAAGTAACAAATATATACAAATATGACCAATTTCCATGCGTAAAACAAACAATAACGCGACTAAAAACATGTTAAGTTTGAGCGTTATCACAACTACATTAGACTAGAATTCCGGGACGGAATTCACTGTAAGGGGTAGGTACTGTAGCCTCTCGTAATTTTCCCATACGGTTAGTAAACAAATAAACATGAATAAAAGGTCTTGCGTTATTTAAATGCCATTTTTACGAGTGACAAATTTTTTTTTATGTACGACTTGTTATATAAATCACTACGGTAATTGTGATTGATCATTTTCCTAGGAACGATGCTTACACACAAACCTAGATCGTCTAAATATCGTGAATATATTTTTAAACGTTTATATTTTATAAATATACGTTTCGTATTTTTACCGTACAATATTTATATATTTCCGGAGCCTACGAAAATTCCCGAGATTGCTCACTAATATTATTGGACCGTAAACCGACTCTTGAAACTCACAAATTGGGCCTACGTGACCCAATGGGCCTTTAAACCCAACTACTAGCCAAACGGACCCTTAATCCTTATATATTTTTTTTCTCTTCTACTGGGCCCAAACAAAACGCAGGCCCACCAGGCGNGCCCATACTCCCACCCTTATAACTCCCAGGCCCAACTTCCTTTCTCTGGCCCATAAACCCTTACCAGCCCAAACACCCTCACAGTTATAACTCCCTCCTTCGTTCACACCTTCCCCCTCACCCCACCTCCACTTGCCTGCAACACCATCACATCCCCCCCCCCCCAATAGCTATAAACCTGACACAAATGTATAGTAGAATGTCAGGAATGAACAGGAGATTGTATGACACATTCCTTTGGTTGTTTTCGTTTGATTGGACGAGAATGTGGTGCCACACCACAAGAACGAGCCAACACACAACATTCCTTGGCATTTCTCACTTGTCATGCATTCACAAACTCACTATAAAACCTCCCCATGCAATCTCAGTTGGTCACACTCACAAAAATGTACCAAATTAGATTTGCTTGAAGTTTTTACGAGTTGAATTGGGACGAACCATTTGCCTAACGTACGAAGTGTCGAAGTGATCCAAGAGTACCTCGTTTGCTCGACTTGAACCTTTGGAAGGTCGTGAACCATTCTACATTGATCCTTTGTACCTATTCGATCCCTACGTGCAAGAAAACTCCACCCCTAGTGGTGAGGTGAGAACATGGAGAACCTTTGTCGTTGTTTTGCATTTCGTTATTTTGGTTTCACACGTTCACTTTGTCCATTTATTTTCGTTATATGAAACGTGACACATATAGTTTATTCGACATAAAAGAAGTCTAATATACTAGAAATCAAGTGACATAAAGATTTGAATCTAAAACCAACGTTTACATATTTAACTCAACACGTTTTGAAGGTTACTAGACCCACTCGTATAATATTTCTAAGTGTGGAAACAGTTTCAATATGATTTTTGGTCAATCACTTTGGTCTCGTAAAAACCTTATTCGACACATGACCTATTCATTTTATGATTCGAACTCATTGACCACTTGGCTAACAATCAGGAAACGTATTTTGTTCGACTTTATAAACTCGTATAAGCTGTTTGCTCGACCCCTTTTGATCGACACAAATTAGTTTTCTATAAACCTTTATAACTAACAAAAAAGGCTTATAAGCCCATTAAGCTTAATTGATAAACTGATCATACAAGCTTGTTTTCAACATTTTTATAAACCTAAGATAAGCCCAAGACAAGGCCCAAAACTTTCGAAAGCCCAACGGATCTAAAAACGTTAATGGGCCCTTAATATGTCTCGTTAAGGCCCATTAAGTAAAAATAAGAGATTTTTAAGCCATAAGCTGATCCAATAAGCTAATAAGAATGATCTGAGCTTAATTTGAGAATAAAAATGTTAAACTTTCAAGTTTGTTGACTTTTGGACTAAGTTTGCAAAATTTTCATAACCGAGGAGTAAAACTGCCAAAGTTGTAAACTTTGGGTAGAAACTGTCAAATCTAAATTTTTGAGTTATAAACTGATAATATTGAAACTTAGAATTGAAAAATGTAAATATTGATATTATTTGGACTTAAAATGTAATAATATTTAACTTTGGACTAACAGTGTAAAATATATATCGTTAGGGTTAAAAGTGTAACTTTAGTAAAACTTGAAGGATTTTCTGTAAATTTTATTTTATAAAAATAATATTAATGTTTTATATATAATTACACATATTTAATGTAAAACTTTTATAAATTTAACTTATATATAGACGTTATATAATTGGCGACTATAATTAAATTTTAACGATATAACGATATGTTATTTCTTTTCTTTTAAATACGATTATTCGTCTTCTTTTATAAATTACAATCGTGACTTAGCGTCTACAAACTTTGACTTATTTATAAAGACTTTCCATCGATCATCGATCGATGTACTCACAAGTTATATGTATATATAACTTTATTTTTGAACCTTAAACATTAAAACAAACACGAGTTTTGTTCGTAACTGAATGAATAATATTCGCAATAAAACCGGACTTAGACTATCAACTGAAACTTGCATTATCTTTTAGGTTGTGTGTGAAGCCGTTGCCTAGCATCGTTGAGTTTACGATACTACTACATCTACTGTACTACTAAGGTGAGTTCATAGCCCACTCTTTAACTATTTTCCCGTGGGGGGATACATGCTTAAAACACGAACACAAGTCTTTTATACCGGGTATTATGATACCGTCAGGCTAACGTTATTTGCTTAAGTTGTTATTTGTCACAACTCGTAAATTCTGGTCATTTTCCCGAACTTTCTCAATTACTATTCATCGGTTACTATTCATCGTTTACTATTCACTGGTCACTATTCATCATTTTACTATTCATCATTTTCGGACTCCGTTTGTGATTCCGAGAAACGTTACTATTCACATGACACTATTCATCCCGAGAGAAAAATCACTATTCATGGTCATCATTCATTTCATCGTAAACTGGGTTTACGGGTATTCAAATTCGACGCAACCGGTTAGGTTTAGCTGCCGAATCCATGCATCATCATAGGGACATTTCATACGGACTTAGAAATAGTCTACATATTCATCCCGAGGGGCATTTTGCATACTATTCCACTCGTAGGATTTCCAAATAACATTTTTAGTATATTTGCGTTTTACGTATATTTATTTTAAATAAACGCTAATTAAACGCGATCACTAAATGGACTAACACGGTTCCGGCCAATCCCCACAATGGTCGCCGCATATTTCTAAGCTCATTTTAAACATCACGGGAGATTATAAAAACATTCATGTTGGGGGGGCCCGGGCTATTTGAAAATTTATTTAATTCATATCGTAAATTGTATTTAATTACGACGGTTTTCGTAAAAACTAAACAATAATTATTCCGACACTCAAGCTTGTACCAACATATTTCCATAATTTTTTGACTTTATTATGTCCCGGTTAACTCCGTTTAAATTTGCGTATTTTCTTAGCAAATTCAAACGGCGATTTTACTTGGCGAGTGTCGGAATAAATTATTTGCATTTGTTTTTTGGACTGAGAAAAACCTCTCATCGCTTACCAATATTTAAATCTACACAAAGTTTTTCCAATATTTCTTACAACCAGAATCATGATCCTATTTCTTATAAATCATAAATATTATCACCCACCTACCGGCGCGCCTCTCCTCTCCACCTTGATTTTATGGATCTTGTTTTTTCCTATCACAATTCTCAACGTGATTAGGTCATTTTAAAACATGAGCTTACTTTTAAATAACTATGTCGGGGCACCAATTTGGGTGGGGGATTGTCCGGACGTGTTAGTTCCCATTAGTGATCGCGTATTAGCGTTTATGTTTAAAATAAATATACGTAAAACGTCCGAAAATATACTAAAAATGTTAATTTGGAAAATCCTACGAGTGGAATAGTATGCAAATGCCCTCGGGGTGATATGTAGACTATTTCTATGTCCGGGTTTATGAAATGTCCCCTAATATGATGCATTGGATTCGGAGCTAAAACTAACCCGAGGGGGGGTTGCTCGAATTGACATACCCGTAAACCCAGGTTTACGGATTGAAATGAATCGATGACCATGGAATAGTGATTTTTATCTCTCGGGATGAAATTATGTGTTCATCTGTGAATAGCTAACGGTTTCTCGGGAATCACATAACGGGAGTCCGAAAATGATGAATAGTAAAATGATGAATAGTGACCAGTGAATAGTAAACGATGAATAGTAACCGATTGAATAGCTAATTTGGGGAAAGTTCGGGGAAAATGACCAGAATTTACGAGTTGCTGACAATATAACCAACTTAAGCATAATAACGTTAGGCCTGACGGTTTATCATAATTACCGGTATAAAAAGGAACTTGTGTTCGTGGTTTTAAGCATGTTTTTTGCCCACGGGAAAAATAGTTAAAGAGTGGGCTATGAAACTCACCTTAGTAGCTACAGGTAGATGTAGTTTAGTATCGTAAACTCAACGATGCTAGGCAACGGCCTTCACACACAAACCTTAAAGACTATATGCAAGTTTCAGTGATAGTCTAAGTGTTCCGTTTTATTTGCCGACATATTTACTCATCATTCAGTTACGGAACAAAACTTCGTGTTTGTTTTTACATGTTAAGGTTCAAAAATAAAAGTTATAATACATATAACTTCCTGAGTACATCGATCGTATGATCGATGGGAAAGTCTTATAATAAGTCAAAGTTTGGGTAGGACGCTAAGTCACGATTGTAATATAAAGAAAGACGAATTAATCGTATTTAAAAGAAAAGGGAAATAACATATCGTTGGTATATCGTTAAATTTTAATTATTAAGGTCGCCAGATTATTATAACGTCTTATATATAAGTTAAATTTATAAAGTTTTACACTTAAAATATGTGATTATATATAAAACATTTAAATATTTATTTTTATAAAATAAAATTTACAGGAAAATCCTTCAAGTTTTACTAAAGTACACTTTTTAACCCTAACGGATATATATTGTTACACTGTTTTAGTCCAAGTTAAATATTATTACATTTTAAGTCCAAATAATATTTCAATATTTACATTTTTTCCTCAATTCTAAGGTTTCAATATTATCAGTTTATACTCAAAAATTTAGATTTGACAGTTTCTACCCAAATTTACAACTTTGCGCAGTTTTACTCCTTCGGTTATGAAAATTTTTGCAAAACTTAGGTCCAAAAGTCAAACAAACTTGAAAGGGTTAACATTTTATTCTCCAAATTAAGGCTCAGATCTATTCTTATTAGCTTATTGGATCAGGCTTATGGGTTAAAAATCTTCTTATTTTACTTAATGCGGCCTTAACGAGACAAATAATTAACGGGCCCCATTAACGTTTTAAGAATTCCGTTGGGGCTTTTCGAAAGTATTTGGGCCTTGTCTTGCGGCTTTATCTTAAGAGGTTTATAAAAATGTTGAAAACAAGCTTGTATGATCAGTTTTATCAATTTAAGCTTTAATGGGGCTTATAAGCCTTTTTTGTTTTAGTTATAAGACAAGGTTTATAGAAATACTATTTGCTGTCGGATCAAAAGGGGTCGAGCAAACAGCCTTATACGAGTTTATAAGAGTCGGGAAACAAAATACGTTTCCTGATTGTTTAGCCAGTTTGGGTCATGGAGCTTCGAATCATAAAATGAATAGCGT
>LBNU01026615.1:36632-51306 GCA_014162995.1 Artemisia annua | reverse complement strand
ATGAGCAAAATGGCAATAGCATCAATGCTTTCTCCACAGCTAGAGTTGTGAAATGACAAAAACGCCCTGAATCTACTCACATATCTTTAGCACTCTGTCTAAAGTTGTACTAGGTTACGGCATTTCTAGCATTTTACAGCTCTATATGTGACTAAACCCTACTACTACTCTTTATTCTGCAATTTTTCGGAAAGTTTTTCGCTAGATTTTAATATGAAAAGGGAAAAAAATTTGATACTTGGTTTTTGATATTTCAGTGGCATGAAGGTCACCTCATACATAATTAGGTAGCATATGCATAATTATCTTTTAACTGAATATAAGAAGAAACCAACACTCAAATTGCAACAAATGTCTGTCACAAAAAGGTATGTTCTGAACAGAAAATATCTTAGTTAATCTTGTAATGCAGTTTTACAAACACGTGCAAACATTTTGGAATACACATAAAGAGAAATGCTCGAATCATACCATATCCGGGAGACGTGGTTGCAGTTTAGCAGCACAGTTCAGAAGAACTTTTTCCCCTAATTGCCGACAAACAGGTGAATCAATCTGTAATAGTATCGGATGTGAGTAGCGATGAATGAGGAACCTTCGTTAGTGAAGATGAGAAATGTAATAATCATCTGATTAACCTTATCTAGAGTAGTAATTATTAGAGCTTCAAGATTGTGCGCGAGCTCCTTATGTTCCTCTATGATCATGGTCATAATTTTCTCCATCTCAAGCACAGTAGCAGAGGTATTGGAGCTAAAAAGGTCAGAAGAAGAAAGAGCAAACTCAGTTGAGCTTAGTGTTGCTTTACCAAATGATATAAAGTTCCACTCTGATATCATTTTATTCCTTTGTTTCACTTATAACAAAAGAGCTTTCGTAAAAGCAGTAGCAATTAGGAGATAAAAAGCGTTTAAGAATTTGAAATTAAAGAAAATAGAACAAGTCCTACTGCTGGCATAGAAATAGATTTCTTACTCAGCAGAAGTTAAAAATTGCTTAAACAGGCGACCTACTAGTCCTTCCACTTGTACGTCCAACATCATAACCGGCAATCTGGCTTTCCTACATATTTCGAGAACTTTAGTCATCCTACCATAGTATCCACTTGATGCAGAAGATTGTTTCTCAAAGGACGTCACTACCACTTCAAAAAACTCCTGACCACCAATGACAATAGAAAGGCAGTTACGTAAGACTATTAGTACATTATACTATGAAGATTCTTCACTAGTCAAACAGAAAACTAGAAGTTTCATACCTTCATTTGTTCGTGATTGTAAGGGGCATTAGGTGCCATGATTCTTATAATCTCGCAGATGCAACATACAACTGAAATGTTCACAATCACGTCAGGATGTCTCATGAGTTTGTTAGCAATCAGCGCCTGAGTGATTGGATGCAGTATTTTAACCATTGCTTTGGATGGCGGTCGTTGCACCCTAGATAGAGTTTTCTCCATTGGCTATCACATGTACACAAAAGTTAGTTACAGGAAAATGTCATAGAATAGCAATTTGCTCTCGCTTTTGGTCTGTTTTGGTATATTATGTTTTGGAATGATCTAATTGGGTAATTAACGAAACGGGTAACCATAAAAATGCATGAAACATGATTATACATTACTAATAAAGTAAAGAAAATTACATTAATTGTCCATTTGGTTTGTAGAAAATTATGGAAATTGTACCTCATCGATACTATTTGCATAAATGGTCCCTGATTGATCTATATGCTTTCACTTTCGGTTTCTTAAGGGGTAAGGGACCACTTGTAGCTCAAATATTGCAACGAGGGGCCATTTATGGATATAGTATCGACAAACGATCACCAAACGGTAAGGAGAGTTTATGCACTTTAAATTTAACTTAAAATGTTCAAGAAATAATGTAATTGAAGTGCTTATCTGAGATGAAAGTTATGCTGTTTATCGACTTATTTATAGAGTCATCAAAGTGCTTATTTGAAACAATGCAATCTACTCTTATTGATAGTCCAAACCGTTTTTGCTTATCTGCTTAATTAAGTTGGTAATTACCAAAACAGAGTTTAAGGCGAAAGCATATTGCTCTTTGCCCAACCGTTAAATGTGGCAGCAAATTATGAGTATAAATGAGAACCTTGTATAATGATAACTTTAAAATTCAATGAAAATGATTATTCATCATCTATGCGGTTTGGTGAAACTTATGGAAATCATCCATCATCGATACTTTTTGCGTAAATGGTCCCGAACAGAACCCGTTGTAAAGCAAACAGCGCAACAAAGGGACCATTTATGACAATGTATCGATGAATGACGATCTTTGTAATTTCATCAAACCAAGTGGACGCTTTTTCTACTTTACTCTTAGTGAATTTGACCTAAAATGTTCAAGAAACAATGTATTCAAAGTGCTTATTTTGAGATCAAAGTGATTGTAATTTTCTGTTAGTGAAATCCAAACTATTCGGCTTACCTACTTATTCGGGGGCAAAAGAAGCAAACCTACTTATTTGACATAAAATTAAGAGGATGTTTGGGATTATTCATTTTTTTCTCCTTATGCTGAATAATAAGCACTTAAAGAATAAGTGTTTAGAACAGCTAATTTTGTAAACAAAAAATGTAACAATATTTTCAATCTAATTCAATTATAAGCTCTTTTGTGAGCTTATCTGTTTCCGGCTTATATTTCACAAGCCAAAATTTCCCAGCTTACTTTTAAACTTATGGGCATAAGCCGAAATCCTATAAGCTCATAAACCCATAAATAAGCCTAAACAAGCACTTTAAAAGAAGCACATTTCTACTCGCTTATCAAAGACTGCTTATTTTACCTCAAGATAGCCAATCAAAGTTTTTTTGGCTTAAAAATAAGCAATCCCAGACACCATCTGAATTTTGTACCCAGAAACTCCCTGTTTACTTTTTCAAAAGTGCTTATTTTACCTTAGAATAAGCCTCTCCTAAATAAGCTGAAAAAATAAGCAAAACCCAAAAACCCTAACAATATTAGCTTGAATGAAAAAAAGAAAAAGAAAAGGCTTAACCATAAGAACGTTGAGAATGTGAGGAGTCGAAGAAGAGAGATGAAACAGCTTATTCCCAGCATCCATCACCTCAAATTGGAGCTTTTTTTGTCTCGTTAAATAAGCCATTTTGGCTTCTCAAAAAGCTGACGGCAATGAACTGATGATGCTTTTTAGTAGACATGCACTGCGGTTTTTCAAAGGGTGTTTGTTTGGTATATATGTTTAACTCCTACACAAAAACCCATAAACACCCATCAACCAAACACCCCTAAAGGCCCATGGATATTTTATATAAACCCTCGTTCTCAAAATAATTGTCCATCCAAATAAATAAATAAATAAAGATATAAGATCATTTGAGGACCAAATATTTTTTACATACCAAGGGACTAATCTCCACCATTCATCTTCCCTCCATCTTTATTTGATCTAATGGATGAGATTAATCCCAACAATTTAAAAAACCCACTTTCATCCAATTTTTCAAATATTAATATCTTTCAAACCGTTAATCGTTAAGCGAAAAAAAATATACCGTTACGACGAGCATTTAATTATCTTTCTATAGATATGCATTGTGATATACTTTCGACAAAAAAAATTTTTTCGTTTTTTTCACGTTTTTTTTTGTGGCCGAAAAAATCACATATGATATATCATATATTCGGCGATCTTTGTAATTTCATCAAACCAAGTGGACGCTTTTTCTACTTTACTCTTAGTGAATTTGACCTAAAATGTTCAAGAAACAATGTATTCAAAGTGCTTATTTGAGATCAAAGTGATTGTAATTTTCTGTTAGTGAAATCCAAACGATTCGGCTTACCTACTTATTTGAGATAACATTAAGAGGATGTTTGGGATATTCATTTTTTTATCCTTATGCTGAAAAATGAGCACTTAAAAACTGCTTAAAATAAAGCACTTTGTTTAGATTAGCTAATTTTGTAAACAAATAATGTAACATAAGCTTATTTGTGAGCTTATATGTTTTCGGCTTATACTTCACAAGGCAAAATTTTCGAGCTTATTTTTTAACTTTTGGGCATAAGCGCAAAAGTTTCAAAATAAGTCGGGAAATTTGGGCTTACGAAAATAAGCCAAAATCATATAAGCTCATAAACCCATAAATAAGCTTAAACAAGCACTTTAAAAGAAGCACATTTCTACTTGCTTATCAAAAACTACTTATTTTACCTCAAGATAGGCAAAAGTATTTTTTTTACTTAAAAATAAGCAATCTCAAACACCATCAATTTTGTACCTTCTCCTTAAAGTGCTTATTTTACCCTCTACTTAAATATGAGTAAATAAACAGAAAAAATAAGCAAAACACAAAAACCCAAACAATATTAGCTTGAATGAAAAAAAGAAAAAGAAAAAGGCTTAACCATAAGAACGTTGAGAATGTGAGGAGTCGAAGAAGAGAGATGAAACAGCTTATTCCCAACATCCATCAGCTGAGATTGGAGAACATTAGTCCCCTTGCGGCGATTAATCGGCTCCCAATGTCGAGCTGAAAACTCAGGTAACCCAAAAAATTGGAGCTTCTTGTGTCTAGTTAAATAAGACATTTTGGCTTCTCTGCTTCTCAAGAATCGGACTCATGCACTGTGGTTTTTTTAAAGGGGTGTTTGTTTGGAATATACAGTATTTCACTTCAGTGCCAAAACCCATACAAACCGATCTTTCTTGAAATTAATATTACAAACATTAAACAAAACTGTAATTAATTAGTTAGGGCCCGTTTGGTTTGTAGACGGATTTAGGATTTGAATTTTAGGGCCCATTTGGTTTGTAGGTGGGTTTTGGATTCGGATTCGGATTTGGATTTGGGTGTGGATTTGAATTTAGTATAGGTTTTGAATTAAATGAAAAAAGAGGAAAAATAAAATAAAATAATATATATACATGGTGTCAAGTGATACCACCCAATTTTGACTACTATCACTCTATGGGTTTCATTTAATAATTTGATACCTAATAGTGGGACCCACATGAAACCAAACAACTAAATTAAGGTATGATTTCATTACTTCATTCCAAAATGTGTACACCAAACGGGCCCTTAGATTATGATTAAGATTTGGATTTAGATTTGATTTAGAAAAGAGAAAATATATTATTAAAAAATAAATTATTATTTTATAAATTTATATTTAAATTTAATATTAGATTAATCATATTTAATGGCCCGTTTGGTTTGAGGTGTTTAAGTAAGGATTGGGGATTGGGATTAAAATAATGTGTTTGGTTGGTGGACTCACTTTAGAAATTTGGCATTAATATCAAATATAGGGGTTTTCATAAATGTCATGGGGTAGGGTGGGTTTTCTGAAAATGGTGTGGGCCCAAATAAAAATAACACTCATCTCTCTCTCATTCTTTATTTAAATAATTGTTTTTCTTTTTATATTTAATTCAAATGATATACTATAAAACAAATTAGATATAAATTTTCATTAATTATATTATTTTCTCTCTCCACATCAAATCCAAATCCAAATCCTAATCCAAATTTTAAATCCAAATCATAATTCTAATCCTAAACCCGTCTACAAACCAAACGGGCGCTAAATGTATTAAAGTAGAGAGAGATAGAGAGAAAAAATGTGAGCCCTATAATCCACTCAATCCCCATCATTTACCCTATTGTTTGAGGATGGTCATTTTGAGGGTGTGAACCCCAATTTTAAATTCTCTCCTTCTTACCAAACAAACGTTTTAATGTGTCTTTGAGTCTAAACCCACCAAATACCCCTTACCAAACGGGCCCTAAATTTGGGACTCAATCCCAAACTTGGGGACCACAAACACATACCAAACAATCACTTTTACAATTAACCCCAAATCTAAATCCAAAACCCGTCAACCAAATGGGCTCTTAATAGTAAATTGTTATTTTGCAAAAAAGTATTGTAAATGAGAGAATGCAGTAATGATTATGCTTTTCTTTACCTTTTTTTTTTTTTTTTTTTTTTTTTTTTTCAGATGACAATTATTTTAAAACATAGATAATAATAATTTTTACAAAAATTGTGTAAAGTTGTATGTTTGGCGGAATTAGTTTGAGCTTGACTTTATAATATAAGATGGAAGTTATACTTTATAATTTTATAAAAGTTTTTGACAAATTGGTTGAAATGAGAGCTTATTGTTGAAAAAATAACATAAAAATGCATAAAACTAAATTTTTATATATTTCAAGCTTTTATTTTTTTTTCTATTCATTATATTTTTAAAAGTATCTAAATAATTTGACATCTATAAGTTGTATCCTTTTTTAAAAGTTCATTTCAGTTAGCTTGAGCTTATAGCTTATAATAGCTTCCACAAGCTTTTATGACAAAGAAAGTTGATTTTGTAAGATAACTTATTTATAAGCTCAAATAAGCTTGTTTCCAGACACACTGAAATAGGTTATTTGTATGGGCAGTGTGAAGTTTTATTTCTTTGTCATCTACACGGGCAATAATGAAAGTTAGGGTGGTTGTTGAGTCGGGTGCATATTGGTTAGTGGATAATTAGGGTGTGTTTGGTATAAAGAGAGGTTGGAATCATATTTGGATTTTATATTTTTGAAAGAAAAGTATGAGCGATAAAATAAATAATTTTATGAAAAGTTTGTTTTATAAATTGGTATTAGAAATAGAATTGAAATTAGGTATTAATTAGAATTATAAAAAGGTAAATACAAATAAAAACCAAGCTATAAGAAAATATAAACAATTGTAAACTTTAATGGGTTAAAGCCATTAAACACCAACGTACTTTCACAAATTTTCATATCTTACTAATATAGTATATAAAAGCTCATTGTTACCATCTAAACTTTCAAAGTATGAACAATATCACCATTTCACCCTCATAAACTTGCATCGTTAGTCCTTTTTACTAACGGTCATTAGTAAATAACTGAAAATTTGGTTTTATTATGTTTTCGTCCGTTTTTAAACGTTTTCACCCGTTTTTACACGTTTTCGTCTGTTCTTACATGCTTTCTTCTGTTTTTGCACGTTTTCACACGTTTTCATCTGTTTCTACACGTTTTCAACCATTTTTGCACGCTTTAGTCCGTTTTTACACGTCTTCGTCTGTTTTTACACGTTTTCGTTAGTTTTTACACATTATCGTCCGTTTATGCACGTTTTCATCGTTTTTAACACGTTTTCGTTTGTTTTTAAATGTTTTTGTCCGATTTTGCACGTCTTCATCCGTTGTTACACGTTTTCATATGTTTTTACACGTTTTCGTCCGTTTTTACACTTCGTCGTCCGTTTTTGCACGTTTTCGTCGTTTTTAACACGTTTTTGTTTGTTTTTACAGGTTTTCGTCAGCTTTTACATGTTTTCGTCCATTTTTTCACATTTTCGTCCATTTTTTACACGTTTTCGTCCGATTTTACACGTGTAAAAATGGATGAAAACGTGTAAAACAAATGAAACCATGTAAAAACGGATGAAAACGTGTAAAAACGAACGAAAACATGTAAAAGCTAACGAAAACGTGTAAAAACGGACGGGGACTTGTAAAAACGGACTAAAGAGTGTAAAAACGAACGAAAAATGGATGAAAAGGTGTAAACATGTTGAAAACGTGAAAAAACAGACGAAAACGTGTAAAAATGGACGAAACGTGTAAGAACGGATGAAAACGTGTTAAAACGGACAAAAACGTGTAAAAACGGACAAAAACGTGTAAAATTGGACGAAAACATAAGAAAACCAAATTTTTAGTTATTTACTAACTAACATTAGTAAAAAGGACTAACGATGCAAGTTTATGAGGGTGATAATGGTGATATTGTTCACACTTTTAAAGTTTGGATGGTAACAATGACCTTTTATATACTATATTGGTAAGATGTGAAAATTTGTGAGAGTACATTGGTATTTAATGGCTTTAACCCAACTTTAATTAAAAGTGTATGACTTGTGTGTGCTTTAGGCACGGTTATCAATAAAAGGAAGAAAACTAACCTCTTAAAACCACTAGACCAGACTTATTTAGTGAAAACCAATGGTATTATTGTCAATATTGAATCCAACACCCTTAAACAAACAATTATTCATTCTTTCATTGTATTCCTCAAGACTAAAATCCACACACCAAACACACTTTTAATGAGTATAATTCAATTAGAACACGACATGACTATTAATCATGTTAAAACATTTAACTCTAAAGTCTAACTCGAACTACATAACACGTTTAATCTTTCCATGTATTGTTAATATGCAAATAGTAGTTCAAGAAGCAGGATAAGGAATGTCCAAAGTACGAGAATCCATCAGTGTGGATGGAATGAAGTATGCATACTTAGAGTACTAGTCTCCAAAAGGTTTAAATCGGCCTAGAAACCTTTTGTTAATGATGTGATAACTTGATATTGGTAATGATGTGATGACTCCATATCTTTTGGTATGTACTCATGCATTGAATATTGGTAATGATATGATGACTCGATATCTATGGTGCTTTTGCTACATTAATGAGTGTTTGCTTAATGTTTTTTTTTTTTTTTTTTTGTACAGTGCAAAGGTGAAATTTATATTAATCTCCCAAAATTTTACAACATAAGAATAGAAGCAGAAATTGGACAATCCCAATTCTGATACAACCTATAGCAGAACTAAAACAAAAGATCAAAATTGTTCCTCTTTAATCCAATATCACACACAACATGACAAAAGCTTATGATCTTAGACAGCCAAAACAGAGGATACATTCACTTCTGTCACAGGAATTCCAAGATTTAGCTTGCACCATCCACCCCATAACATTCATACTCAGACAATTCACCTTTTTGCACAAACCATCTAGCTACATTTCCACTTTTCATTCTACCAAACCACTCATCATGCCACCACAGTAGAAAGGCAGAAATGAAAAGAGGCATCACTAGGCACCCATAACCCATCCATGGAGAGGCTCTGCCAAACAACCCACATATCCCTCTCAAAAGGAAGGCTTCAGTTGTTTGGGAACACACTCCCTCCATGATGCCAACCATTACCTCCTATGATGATGTATTGAATGGACCAAGAAGGTTCATCTTTCACACCTCTCTATTCCATTCATCATACACCATCCTCCAAGACCATTTACCCTTCACAATGGGGACCCTACTTTATGGTACATTCATACTAGTTAGGCCTCCTACTTAACCAAACTTGACTGTCCAATTTCCTCCCTAGGCCAAATTGAACAATCAAGAGGCTATCATAGGTGCAGCCATACTAGTTAGAACTCCAAGTTACAAGGTATCACACCATTGTAATGGCCTGAATATCATAAAGCATTATGATAGAAAGAAACTTATGCATCTGTTATCCAGTCAACCAAACACCACTTATTCAGCAATTTCAATCAACTTCCATTATATACTAATCCAAACCAACAATTATACCCCTAATTATGACTTTATTCCACCATCAATACATCCTCAATTCCCCTTACTACTTCAGAATATACCTAAAAAACTACAACATAATTGCAGGCACCAACCTTTCATTATCCCACTTTAACTTCCACATATTAGTCACCATCAAAACTGCTCTAGATTTCTTAACTCTAAGACTTTGGAGAACATCTTCCATGTACTTATAAATCACTGAAATCACCTCATCCACTGTCCTCCTAGAATCTTGAAACATTCTCTTATTTCTTTCATTCCACAAAAAGTATACAGTAGCAGCTAAAATCAGTTTATCAACAATGCACCAAATATAGTTTTTTTTACCTTCATCTGCTAATTGTAAAACCACACTGTTCAAATCATGGCCTCTACCAAAAACTCTTCCTTTTGTTTTCACCTCCTTCCATACTTGTTTGAGAATTCACACTCAAAGAAAAGATGTTGATGAGAGTCATTAATATTACTGCATAGTGAACATTTTAAGTCTTCTCCTTGATGCCAACTCATCATTCTATTCTGAGTCAATAGTTTGCCTTAAACTGCTAACCAAAATATGAAAGAATGTTTAGGTGTACATTGAGAGAACCATACCACATGACTCCACCCTACCTTAGGCCAAGTATCTCTTAAACATTCCCATGCTACTTTGGTAGAGTACTCAAAACCATTGCCATTTGTATCTACCCAAACAGTTTTATCCTCATCATCAGAAATCAATGGAACAGTAACATGTTGTATTTCAGGAAACTTACTAATCCAATCAACTGGTCACAACCATTCACAATCTCTAATAAGATCAGCCACATTATCTTTAGTATTCATTCTAGCCTCATATAAATCTCTATTCTGCACAATCCTATTAAGAGGGCCCACTAAACTCCAATTGTCATACCACATAGATGTAGTTTTGCCATTTCCAATAACCTTCTTCACACAGGGCCTTATATTATCTCTAATCATCAGTAAATGCTTCCATCCACAACTATCTGAATTTTGATACTCAATCTCCCATATACTATTCCCCTTTAATTTCAATGTATTAACCCATTTTACCCAAAGAGACTCCTTGTTATCAATGATCTTCCATAATTGAGCAGTCATGAGAACTTCATTCCATTTCTTCAAAGGTCTAAATCCCAACCCCCTTGATCCTTAGGCCTACACACCAACTTCCATGCTACTCTAGCCTTGCCCTGAGCTGATTTTCCAGAACTCCATGGAAATCTCTTAAAAATTCTTTCAAGATCTTTAATCACAGTAACAGGTAATACGTAAACAGAAGCCCAATATTGCTGCATGGATGACAACACAGAGGCAATGAGTTGCATTTTGCCAGCACATGAAAGACACCTATTCTTCCAGCAATTAATTCTTCCCTCTACATTTTCAATTAAGCATTTACAATCATTAACACCTAACTGCTTGGAAAGAAATGAAACCCCAAGATATTTCATAGGAAGCTGACCACATTTGAACTGCATAATTTCGAACAACTCACCTTTCCTTACTCCAGGGATACTTCCAAGAAATATTGTGCTTTTACTAAGATTTGGAAACAAACCTGAGACACTGCTAAACTCCTCAAGAGACTTTTTAACAACCTTCAAAGACTCCTTATCCCCATTACATAGCACCAGCAAATCATCAGCAAAACACATATGTGTTAACTTTAGATCTTTACAACCATGATGATATTTGAAATTTTGAGCTTCATTAACATTCTTTACCATAATCATGTTGAATACCTCCATAACTAGAGTAAAAAAATAATGAGATATGGGATCTCCTTGTCTTAGCCCTTTTCCACCTTTAAAAAAACCACAGATTTCCCTAGTAATGCAGATAGAAAATGAGGTAGAGGTAACACAGTTCATGATCCATTTCACCATTGTTTCATGAAATCCCACAGTCATCAGAACATCTTTAAGAAACTTCCAATCCACTGTATCATAAGCGTTTTGTATATCTATCTTCATAGCACACCTCTTAGCCCCACTTTTCCCATTATAACCTTTCAACAATTCCTGAGCAATTAGAATATTATCTTGAATATGCCTCCGAGGTACAAAGGCACTTTGATTAAGACTTACAATTTTACACAACCCTTCCTTGATTCTATTGGTTAAAACTTTACTTATACACTTATATATCACATTGCAACATGCAATTGGTCGAAAATCAGATACTTTGTTAGGAGTATCTATCTTAGGAACCAATGCGATTAAAGTTGCATTTATTTCCTTCAGAATCTGGCCATTTAGAAAAAAACTCCCTCACTGCGGAACAAATCTCCTTCCCAATATAATTCCATGACTTCTTAATAAAGCATGAAGTGTAACCATCAGGACCAACAGCTTTGGTAGAATCAATATCAAACATTGCAGATTTGATTTCTTCATCAATTATAGCTCTAATCATCCTTTCTGCTTCTGCTACAGACAACTTCAATTGCACAATGTCACCAAGTTGATTAAGAGGCCTTACATCTTGACTTTCCCCAAGGAATTGTTTAAAGTGATTAACAAATTGTTCTGAAACTTCATCACCTTCTACTCTTGTTCCATCTTCTTTACATATAGTCTCAACTCTACTTTTGTGTTTTCTATTTTTAAGCACTCTATGAAAATATGATGAGTTTCTATCTCCTACCTGAATCCAGTGAATTTTAGCCGTCTGATGTAGCAGTTTTAACTCATCATCCACTGCTATTTTATATTCATTAACCAACAATACATTCTCCTTTTTAATCACCTTACTATGAGGATTAGCATCCAAATTCCTCTAAGCTTCTTCTAACTTCTTCTTTAAACTCTCAACCTTATCAAACAAATTACCATGTTTCCAATTAAGCTTTTTCAATGGTTTCTTCAGAATCTTCAATTTTTGAGTAACTTGATACATTTTACATCCCTGAAACTTTCTATTCCATCCTTCTTTAACCACATCCAAAAATTCATTCTTATCAGCCACATAATTAACAAACCTAAAAGACTTTTTCTTAACTTGCATTCCATTAGGCAACACCAGAATTGCAGGACTATGATCAGATATGATATAGGGTAAAAAGGTACCATGAGCTTTATCAAATCTTTCAATGAATACTTCATTACTCATAATCCTATCAAGCTTTTTGAGAGTACTGTTTAAAGGATTTTTCAGAGATTTTGTCCAAGTGAACTGGAATCCTGAACTGCACACATCATCAATTTCCAACTCATTAACAGCATCAATGAAGTCACTCATTTATTAGACTGTTCCTCAGGCTTCAAAATCACATTAAAATCTCCCATTAGAACCCAAGGTTGCCCACTTAACCTATTCTTATTCATCATAAATTGCCTCCATAACATTCTTCTTTCAACTCCAGAATTAGATGCATACACAACTCCAGAATTAGATGCTTAATAGTTTTCTTTAAGATCTGCTTTTGTGTTGCTACTATACCTTGCTGGTTTTAATTGGTCCTGTCGGACTGGAAGATTTTTGCTTTAGGTGGCAACATTAGTTGGCTGCATATTGCTCAACTATATACAGTAGAAGTGTTTGTTTGTGACTTGCTTATTCACCAGGACTGAGGAGGTAATGTTTAGACTCCAAAGTCCAAACAATGCCATCCCCATTCGGCGTTTTGTTGATTTTGGCAATTGATAATAGTTCAAACACATTTTTAGTTTAAATGGTCCAGGGTTCAATTTAATAGTATATATTAATCATTGGTTCAGAAACTAATACTTTGTGATGCTGCTGCATATGTAGATTTTTAATGATTCTATCATTCACTGTAAACATAGTTGAACAGCGGCTTTATGTTAGTGTAAGAAAAAAGTTACATTAACTTCATCTTTTTATGTTACACCTAATGACGATTTTAGGAGGTGGCCTATATGCCATGGGAAAAAAATGGTGAGGTTTTCGGATAGTCACTCACTTATCTCTTACATAATAGGNGATATCACTGATAGACTTTTTTGAAGAAGAAAAAAAAGTTGGTTTGACTTGTGGCAAAGCTTGTATTGTAGTTTTGTTTTAAATTTGTATTTTAGTCCAGCTCGAATCAGCTCCAAGCCGAGTGCAAGCATGCTCACTTGAATTTAGGGTGGTTACCGAGTTTGCCAGTCTAATTATTATCATTGTTATCCATCCGATCCGTTCAACTTTTAGTGTTCATTTGATCAGATCTATTCATAAAATATGTGTCCTCTCCTCTGGTTCGAGGTAGAAACCATGTGGTTTGATTTGTTTATCATAGGACCATAAACACAAATTAATGCCACAGATAATAAATATTCATGTCGCAAATCCATTAATCCCCAACATGTGGCAGAATTCTTATAGATACAAAATGAGCCAGTCGGCGGCATAAAATGATAAACGTCACAAAAAGAAATCATGAAGCTCAGAATTTCTGTGAACAATAATCAGGAGCTATCAACCAGGTCAAAAAGAAAGTTAATCCTACCTACATTAAGCTTAACCCGTCTTTCCAAAAGGGGGTCTCATGCCGGTAGGTGTTTCTGAAGTAATGGTAACAAGACCCTGGTAAGTTCTACAAAATACAAATCTAGCATGAGTTAATCAGCCTATAATATTGGTTGTTCTGGCCACGAATCTTTTTCAGCCTCGGATTCCACGATATTATCATTTAGCTTCATTTCTACAAGACATAGTACTTTCACACACTTTTCAGCCTTCTCAAACCATTCTTGTGCAGTCAGAAGCTCTATCCGCCTCTCTTCAAGATCCATTTTTGCAGCTCTCTTAACTAAAGTAGTGTTTGCCTTCATTTTTACAATTGAAGTTGACGTTTTTTGGGCAGCGTTCCTTTTGTGAATAGCTTCCAAGTGAGCTCGAAGCCATGACACTTTCATGTTGGTTGCTTCTGCATCTAACACTTGCATCTCTATTTCTTCCATGTCAGAAATGATGATTGCGATATCATTGGTTTGAATTCTCTTGACAACTTCACAAACAACCTCAAGGATAGATTCTCTCACAGAAGCTGTTTTGACTACACAATCAGATGCAATATCACCGTGTTTCTTGAAAATGGCTTCAAGGATCGGTGCATTGATTTTCTTCACTTTGTAGCCTTGGACACGTGTCATCCTGTTAACCTTTCTGGGCACTCCCTGCGGTATGATACGTGTCATGGTGTTGTACATAACCTTTTTGGGCGCTCGCTGCTGTATGATATGGATATAGATATAGATTAGAATTCGCAAGATTTTTTTTTGGTGGTGGGGG
>LBNU01026615.1:25006-36498 GCA_014162995.1 Artemisia annua | reverse complement strand
TTTTTTTGGGGGGGGGGGGGGGGGGGGGGGGGGGGATGAGTTGTTTATATTTATAGCTATAAACTAAAGGGCTCGATTTCGGTTTTACTATGCTTATGATGGGCCAAAATCAAAAGTCTCTCAAAATGTACTTAATATGCATTCAAGTCCTTAATCAGTTTATTCCAAAGATTAGATTTTTCTAGAGCAATATAGCTTTTTAATCATTTTTACATATTAAAATTTTGTATAACTCTAGAAACAAACAAGATAAAAGTGTTTGCAAAGTCAGACCAACCCGTTCTGAAAACACCCCTTTTGACCCATTAGCCTAACCTGTTTAAGAGTATGCAAATCTAGGCAAAAACCATAAAACCGAACCACAAACGACAGCCATACTAGAATAGCTACCAGAAGAAAATGGCAGTACCTGTTCGTTATTTCTCTTGCGTTTTCCATTCACTTCTGCAACAGATTGTGATGGCATTGGTGGATCATCAAATGAAACCGTTTTCTTTCCATCTTCAGTGTGATGGCCTTGAAGGTTAACTCTGTCCGTATTTGCATGTTCACAATGCCTTAGAGTCTGCACCGTATCTATGCTTTCCTCAAGACACTCAACTTTTATCTTATGAGTTGTATGGTTCCTCAAGTTGCTTGTCTCACTTGTAGAAGGAATAGTTTCTTTAGCGTCCTGTAAAAAATGTGATTATAGCGCATATGCCAATAATGATTTAAATTAAATTTTTAGGGGTAATGTTTACACAGGTGACAGACCACCCAAACATCAATCTGGTTTGGTTTATGCCAATTTGAATAGAAAAACACCCACGGATTTATAAAATGAACAAAATCCAATAGCATCAATGCTTTCTCCATAACTAGAGATGTAAAATGACAAAAACGCACTGAATCTACTCACATATCTTTAACACTCTGTCTAAAGTTGTTTCTTTTAAGTAGGTTAGGTCATTTTTAGCAATATGTGACTAAACCCTACGGGTACTCTGTTTTCTGTAATTTTACCGTAGATTTTAACATGAACAGGAAAAAAAAAATTTGATACTTGGTTTTTGATATTTCGGTGGCATGAAGGTCACCTCATACATAATTAGGTAGCATGTGCATAACTATCTTTTAACTGAATATAAGAAGTACAACATGAATAGAAAATATCTTAGTTAATTTTCTAATGCAGTTTTACAAACACGTGCAAACATTTTGGAATACACATAAAGAGAAATGCTCAAATCATACCATATCCAGGAGACGTGGTTGCAGTTTAGCAGCACAGTTCATTAGAACTTTTCCCCCTAATTGCCGACAAACAGGTGAATCAATCTGCAATAGTATCGTATGTGATTAGCGATGAATGAGGAACCTTCGTTAGTGAAGATGAGAAATGTAATAATCATCTGATTAACCTTATCTAGAGTAGTAATTATTAGAGCTTCAAGATCGCGCCCGACCTCCTCACGTTCCTCTATGATCATGGTCATAATTTTCTCCATCTCGAGCACAGTAGAAGAGGTATTGGAGCTAAACGTCAGAAGAAGAAAGAGCAAACTCAGTTGATATAAAGTTCCACTCTGATATCATTTTATTCTTTTATTTCACTTATACAGTTATACCAAAAAAGCTTTCGTAAGAGCAGTAGCAATTAGGAGATAAAAAGTGTCGAAGAATTTGAAATTAAAGAAAATAGAACAAGTCCTGCGGCTGGCATAGAAATAGAGTTCTTACTCTGCAGAAGTTAAAAATAGAACAAGTCCTGCGGCATAGAAATAGAGTTCTTACTCTGCAGAAGTTAAAAATTGCTTAAACAGGCGACCTACTAGTCCTTCCACTTGTACGTCCAACATCATAACCGGCAATCTGGCTTTCCTCAATATTTCGAGAACTTTAATCATGTTACCATAGTATCCACCAGATGCAGAAGATTGTTTCTCAAACATCGTCACTACCACTTCAAAAAACTCCTGTCCACCAACGACAATAGAAAGGCAGTTACTTAAGACTATTAGTACATTATACTATGAAGATTCTCCACTAGTCAAACCGACAACTAGAAGTTTCATACCTTCATATGTTCGTGGTTGTAAGGGACATTAGGTGCCATGATTCTTATAATCTCGCAGATGCAACATACAACATAAATGTTCACAATTACGTCAGGATGTCTCACAAGTTTTTCAGCAATGAGTGCCTGAATGATTGGATGCAGTACTTCAACCATCGCTTGGCATGGCGGTGGTTGCACCCTAGATAGAACTTTCTCCATTTGCTATCACATGTATACAAAAGTTAGTTAAAAAAGAGTTACATGAAAATGTCATAGAATAGTAATTTGCTCTCGCTTTTGGTCTGTTATGGTATATTATGTTTTGGGTTATTACCAAAACGGATAACCATAAAAATGTATGAAACATGATTATACATTACTAGTAAAGTAAATTACATAAATCGTCCATTTGGTTTAGCGGAAATTATGGAAATCGTCCCTCATCGATACTATTTGCATAAATGGTCCCTGATTGAACTATATGCTTTCACTTGCGGGTTTTTAAGGGGTAAAGGACCACTTGTAGCTCAAATATTGCAACGAGGGGCCATTTACGGATTTGGTATCGACAAATGAAGATATTTGTAATTTAACCAAACCGTAAGGACAGTTTACACACTTTACTCTTAGTAAATTTAACTTAAAATGTTCGAGAAATAATGTAATCAAGGTGCTTATCAGAGATGAGAGTTATGTTGTTCGACTTATTTATAGAGTTAATAAAGTGCTAATTTGAAACAATGCAATCTAATCTTATTGATAACTCAAACCGTTTTTGTTTATCTGCTTAATTAAGTTTGGTAATTACCAAAACGGATATTAAGGCGAAATCATATTGCTCTTTTGTGACATTTGCCCAACCGTTAAATGAGGCAGCAAATTATGAGTATAAATGAGAACCTTGTATACTGATGCCTTTAAAATTGAACGAAACATGATTATAGATCATCTATTTGGTTTAGTGAAACTTATGGAAATCATATCTCGTCGAGGCTTTTTGGCTTTTTGCATAAATGGTCCCTAACAGAACCCGTCGTAAAGTAAACAGCGCAACAAGGGGGCCATTTATGAGATTAGTAATCAATGAATGATGATCTTTGTAATTTCATCAAACCAAGTGAACTAATTTTGTACTTTACTCTTATCTTAAAGTGTTCAAGAAATAATGTATTCAAAGTGCTTATTTGAGAGGAAAGTGATTCCGCTTATCAGCTGATTTATACAGTAATCAAAGCGCTTATTTGAGATAAAGTAATTTACTGTTAGTGAAATCCAAACTATTCGGCTTACCTACTTATTTGAGATAACGTAATTTATACAGTAATAAAAAGTGGTTATTTGAGATAACATAATTTACTGTTATTTTGGGGCAAAAGAAGCAAACCTACCTATTGCAAAATGCTTATTTTTGACATAAAATTAAGAGGATGTTTGTGATTATTCATTTTTCTTTTCCTTATGCTGAAAAATAAGCACTTCAAGAATAAGTGTTTAGATTAGCTAATTTTGTAAACAAAAAATATAACAATATTTTCAATCAAAGTCAATTATAAAATATTTATGACTAGCTTCGGAGGTGTTTGTTTAAGCTTATTTGTGGGCTTACGAGCTTATCTGTTTTCAGCTTATATTTCACAAGCCAAAATTTCCCAGTTTATTTTTAAACTTATGGGCATAAGCCGAAATCATATAAGCTCATAAACCCATAAATAAGCTTAAACAAGCACTTTAAAAGAAGCACATTCTACTTGCTTATAAAAGCTACTTATTTTACCTCAAGATAGGCAAAAGTACTTTTTTTTAGCTTAAAAATAAGCAATCCCAAACACCATCTAAATTTTGTACAAAAAGTGCGTCTCCTTAAATATAAGTAAATAAGCAGGAAAAAAAAAGCAAATCCCAAAAACCCTAACAATATTACCATAAGAACGTTGAGAATATCAGGAGTCGAAGAAGAGAGATGAAATAGCTTATTCCCAGCATCCATCAGCTGAAATTGGAGCTTATTCCCTCTGGTTAAATAAGCCATTTTGGCTTCTCAAAAAGCTGACGGCAAATGATGTAGACTCATGCACTGTGGTTTTCAAAGGGGTGTTTGTTTGGTGGTATATACTATATACATTTCATTAAAGCACAAAAACCCATAAGAACCCATCCAGTCATCCACCAAACACCACTCTTGCTTTTTGGTTTGTCTCGACTTAGGGCCAGTTTGGTATGTGGGTTTATGGGCTTTAGGCCGAAAGAAATTCAAAATCCACTGTTTGGTTATTCCTCTTTGGGGTCACGCGCCACCATGGTTCCCAATTTTAAATTCCAAGCTCCTCCCTGGGTTTTGAGTATCCATGTGTATAAAATATAGTATTTTGGCTTTAAAAAAATTATGAGCCACACAATGCATGTGACATGTGCGTTGATTTCATTTTTTTATCCAAAAATACTATACGTCACCTCATATCAATTAATAAAATATGTATATTCTGAAAATAGTAATTAACTTTCTTTTTCTTTATTTACTTCCAAATCTTTCCCACATCCAAATCCTAATCCAAGCCCATCTACAAACCAAACGGGCCCTTAATAGTTCTAAAGAAAACCATAATTAGTTAGGGTTCGTTTGGTTTGTTCATGGGTTTAGGATTAAGATTTGGATTTGATGGGTATGAATGAAAAAGTGGATAGAGAAAGTACTTGATTATTATAATATTATATAATAGTTTATAATTAATTATTAAAAATAATTGTTTGAGTTTTAAAACTAGTAGGATAAAGACAAACAAAATAATTGAAAATTGTTGAAATGTGTGGTGGAGAGAAAATTGTCAGATGGTATCCAACGAAAGCCCCCGAAAATGGTAGGAAATGAGTTTTTAGAAATGATTTCATTCCCTTATTTCTAAGGGTCCGTTTGGTATTTGGGTTTAGGTGGGGCTGGCTTGAAAGAAGTGCACAATCCATTGTTTGGTTATATCCGCTTAGTTTCACGCGCTGGATTTAGTCCAATATTTAATCCCCATGCAACTTCGTGACTTTTTGACAATTCACATAGTAAAAAGTCATTTCATATTTTTAGATAAATATGAGCCACAATTTTTGTCTTTTTAATATTAATTTAATTTATTAATTCTTCTACTAACAATTAAATTAATTGTTTTACATTAAATATAATATTTTCTCTCACCTCAAATCCAAACCTTAAACCAAATCCAAATCCTAATCATAAACCCACCCACGAACCAAACGGGCCCTAAATGTGCTACCAAACAATTAATTTTAGGTATGATTGTATTCTTTGAATGAAAACCCCCATAACAAACACACCCTTAGTTAAAACTAAAACTGCAAGTAAGCGATAAAAAGCAATATTAATTATGTTTTTATTAAACTGTGTGTTTTACAATGTCCGAAGATGTAGTCATTTTTTTTGTCAACTAATAAAAAGAGAGTTTAGTGGGTTAGGAAGATATTTGATTGGTTAAAAAGTGTAGTTGTGTCACTTTTCTTAAACTGTGTATTTTGTTTGTAAACAATAATTTTAAGACGTAATGAGTGTTGTATTTGTATGAGGTTAACATATAAATATGCTACTAAGCTCTTTTAAAAAACTAGAAGGGTGCCCGCGCAATGCGGGTCGGATACCACATAGTCCCCAAAACTTAAACCAAATATAACTCCATTCATATATGCAATGCATAGTGGGGGTTTGATTCTTTTGGTGGTGAAGAGGAAGTTGTTGGGGTGGTGGAAAGTGGTTGTTGGGGTGGTTATAAATTGTTAGAGTGGTTGTTTGGGTGGTTATAAATTGTGTGTAGTTGCCATAATTAGTAATAAAAAATTAGAATTTTAAGTTTTTCTAGTTATAGAATAGTCCCAAATGCTTTATAATATAATATAGATATGCATAAAGTTACAAACTTTCATTTTATTCATTTAAGTTATTGAACTTATAAGAATTGACATTTCGATAATTATCTATCATTTCAATGTTAATATGAGTGATTTAACCGCAAATTTTTGTATAAGTTAAATAACATGAATGACGTGTATTATAAGTTCACTAATGTGAACATACATTTCTTTATGTTCAGTGACTCAAATGTTATGTTTCGTAACTTCGGTAGTTCAAATGAACAAAATCAATTTATTATCTTCGATGCATTTTTCTTTTCTTTTTTTTTAAATTTAGTGATATATTTATATTTTGTATGCGTTCATATTAGTCTATGTTTTTTAGATTGCAGAAAATTATTTGAAACATTGAAAAACCTATTTAAAAGGATTTTAATATTCAACGAGGCTCTACCATATTCTGGGTGGAGTAAAGTTCAAGTATTTTGATATTAAAAAATGATTTTAAAATTTCAATTCGAATATTAGACATGTCGAAACTAGTTTGTGATCATCAAACTATTTAGTTAAGTGATAATTAATCAATAAAAGAAATATAACTCAAAACAAGCTTGACCTTCAAGTTTAAACTGCCGTCACTCAATTACGCACGAAAATTTTTTTTAAAAATTGTGATACATTAAAAGTGAAAACTAGGCTGGATTGGATTTCTTGTTTCATAATATGGCCTTTTCTAGGTGTTCTTCGGTTCGGTTATCGGGTTATTCGGTTAATTCGGTTATTTCGGTTAAATTTTTTTTAGGGTCAAACCGTGAACCAAACCAAACCGAATTCAAATTCGGTTTTCGGTTCGGTTAAATTCTAGTTCGGTTTGGTTCGGTTCGGTTTTTGGTTTAATCCGAATTACATACTTTATTTAAAAAAAATATATATATACAAATAAATTTAGCCAAAAAGCTATTTCAAACATAAAAAGTATTTTTTAATATTAGGATAAAATTTTATTGTTATTTATATATGGATCTTTTTATATATAACATTTNTAGGTGTTCTTCGGTTCGGTTATCGGGTTATTCGGTTAATTCGGTTATTTCGGTTAAATTTTTTTTAGGGTCAAACCGTGAACCAAACCAAACCGAATTCAAATTCGGTTTTCGGTTCGGTTAAATTCTAGTTCGGTTTGGTTCGGTTCGGTTTTTGGTTTAATCCGAATTACATACTTTATTTAAAAAAAATATATATATACAAATAAATTTAGCCAAAAAGCTATTTCAAACATAAAAAGTATTTTTTAATATTAGGATAAAATTTTATTGTTATTTATATATGGATCTTTTTATATATAACATTTTATTGATCTTTTTATATATATAAATATATAGAAAAATATATATGTTTATATGAATTCGGTTTTCGGTTCGGTTTTCGGTTTTGATTACCAAAACCATATCCAAACCGAGGACCGAATTAAAAGTTCGGTTCGGTTCGGTTTTGGCAAACTCGGTTTGGTTATTAGTTCGGTTCGGTTATTTTCAGTTTGGTTCGGTTTCGGTTTTCGGTATATTCGAATTTTTTGGTTTTCCTGCTCACCCCTAGCCTTTTCAAACAAAAGGCCCTATGCTAAGGCCCCAAAAAGTAAAATGAATTCATGTAAAACGGTCAAAAGTACTGAGTACTCCATCAGTCCATCCGTTCTACAATATTAAAAGATTGTTTTAACTTTTAACTAATTCTTCACTTTTAAATCTTAACTAATGAATTTTAAATAACAAATTTAATGTGCGCTAAAAATTTCGAGGAAAAGGTAGTTTAGTGGTAAACTTCACAGAAATATCGGTTAAATCGCTTACACCAAAGTACCAAACTTTAAAAAAAAAAAAGAAAAAAAAGAATCGGTTGTCCTTTTCTTCAACCTTTTTTAAAACATGAGTACATGACACTAAAACAAGTTCTTATTATGTGAAGCTAGCCGCTTATAAAATGTGAACCAACTCTAAAAAAGGATATTCGTGGTTAAAGTTTTCCTATCGATTTAAATTTAAACTTTCTGAGGAAAGCATGACACTATAAATTGCTAAAAACATCCCTATGGTTTGGCCAAATTGCATATTCTTTCCCAATCCTCTTAAAAAGCACACTCATCGTCCCTCTAATGATCTTACAAGTGCACTAATGATCTTACAAGTGCACTATTAAATCACCCTCCCTCATAGGGACCAAAGTGAAAAGGAAGACATATAAGATAGTTTAGTAATTTAACTTTAACCAGAGACCAAATGTGCACTTGTAAGTAGGGGTGTCAGTAGGGTCGGGTTGACCCGACCCGAACCCGACAAGGCTTATCGGGTTGGGTTAAATCGGGTCAAAATATCTTGTTGGGTTGGTTTGACCCGAACCCGATAACCTGACAATGTTATCGGGTCGGGTTCGGGTTAGGTAATTATTGTTATCTGGTTATCGGGTCAACCCGATAAGACCCGAAAAGGTAATAGACAGTTGTTAAATTCAATTTTGATACATCTTGTAAAAACTGTCGACATGGCTTAAAAGGGCAACACATTATAACACAACATTAAAAAAAAAAAATTCCTTAACATAATGATTTCATAGATGGAGCTACAAAATGGCAAGGTGGTATTTTGAGCATGAACAGAACAGATAATGAAATACGGAGTAATATATTGTTTGTTAAGAAATTTAAAGTAGTTGCAAGTATAATTATAGTCGACATGTTAGTTTCATAACAATAATGCGTGAATGACAGACTTCATGTTATAGTTTGGTTATAATTTTTTTGTATCTCCGGAGAGTTATAGTTTGGTTATAATTTTTCGAGGTAAAGCTTCATACAAATATGATCAGGGGCTTCACTCAGTTATAGTTGCAACTTGCAAGTATAATTTCTGTCCCTTAAATTGATCAACATTAGTTCCATGCGTTCCTTTTATTTGTTTTCTTTTGTGTCTGTCCTATTTCCTTCTAAGTGCCGAGTTACCTATCCATACGTGATAATTATATAAGTTGTCTATCTACCGGTTTATTTACGTAGAGATTGATTATCTTATAACCCGACAACCCGAGTCACCCGACCCGACTTAACCCGACTCGATAAGCACCCGAACCCGATAACCCGATTTCTTATCAGGTCGGGTTGCGGGTCACTTTTTCAAAACTAAAACCCGACTCAACCCGACCTGATAAACCCGACAACCCGATAACACCCCTACTTGTAAGTTACTCACAAAAACGATGAGTGCACTTTTGAAAATATAAAGATTGAACTTGCAATTTGACCAAACCACATTAGACCAATGCTAATGGAGGTGTTGCACCCCAACCAATCGAGCAATCCAACTCGTTCCCTCACCCCCGGCCCCCCCCCCCACCACAACCTTTGCCAATCGCACTCTAACCCAACTTTTTCAAAGTTTCGGTTGGCTTGCCAACCGAAAAGTCCCCAATTTTTTTTTGAACATTGGACATTAAATACATAAAAAAAATTAATATATAATACACAAATCAATAATAAGAAAAAAAAAAAAAAAAAAAAAAAAAAAAAAAAAAAAAATAAACACAACTTTCTTTTTTGCAAAACCCCACTTCTCTTCTACATTTTTTCATATTTCTCTTCTCTACTCTATCAACTATTTACCAACTCAAAAAATGTGAAATCCTATCAATTTTTTTTTTGATGATAATCTAGATGATGAGGTTAATAGTTTAAACTCCGAGTTTTAAATAGACACCGCTTTGTGGCTAACAACGTGAATTATAGATTGGTATACTATCTTACTGACAATATATATCCGGAATGGGTTGTTCTTATTAAGTCTATTTCAGAGCTAGGCTCGAATGATCACAAGCGAATAAGATATAAGCAAAGCGCATGAAGCAACAAGGAAAGACGTTGAACGAGCGTTTGGTGTACTAAAGAGACAATAGATGTTCTAGCAATTCCCGAACGGTCGCGAAGTCTTATGAGAATTACGAAGTTGATGTGCACTTGCATCATATTACATAATCTGATTTTACAAGACCAAGGGACAACAATCTCTCCCGACTATTTTTTGGAGGAAGTACATTGTGAAGATGATCCCATATGATCGGAAGAAAGTATGTTAGAACTTATTAGATAAATACGCAGCAATCAAACTCATCATCATCTTAAAGTCGGTTTAGTAGAATACGTTTGACCAGGAAGATTATTATAATACTACCTCCGTCCCAAAATTTAAGTTCAGATTGACTTTTTAAATCCAACTTTGACCATAAATATTTTTATTTTTATTATATAATAGTTGATAAAAATTATATCATATAAAAATATATTTAAAACCCAATCCATTTATATATTTTATATCAAATATTATGTAACAAGAAGCAAAAATATTTAAGGTCAAAGTTGGATTTAAAAAACCAAACTGGACTTAAATTTTGGGACGGAGGGAGTAACATTTATTTAATTATGAATGAAAATTTAAGTTAAAAAAAATGTTACAGTCGCCATTGCGGTCACCATTAGGCTGGGCACACAAGCTCCGTTCTCGCCTCGCTCGTCGGTTGAGGCTGATGTGGTCACTCAGTCAGCTTTGGTTGGCCTTTTTTTTTTCTTTTCGATCGCCTGCTCGACCAACAAACACAAACACATAACAATAAAAACTTCCCACTTGCCCATTAAAAACCCGACCGTTTGATTCATATAAAATAATAATAATAAAATTTAAACACTTTACTTTAACACTATAGATACCTCACTCAAACTACAATTCAAAATACTTGTCATATTCTTTTCACCATGACTAAAAACTCTAAAATCAAAAACCTCAAGATCCCGAATGCAAGAAAACGCTCCACATTTAACTTAGATTATTAGTTTAAGTTTTTAATTATTATTGTAATATTTTAATGTTATTTGGTGTGTTAAAAAGTTGTTTGTAGGTCGCCGGAGAGAGAAAGCCGATGTGTCAGGCAAAATGAATGTTGCTGAAGGTCACTTGTGTGCTCAATCTTAGCAAATTGTTTGGTTAGTGTGTATTTTTAGAGAGAGAAAACTGAAGTGGCGTTAAGGTGACATGTTAGCATTAGTCTCAAAGATTTTTTAATTTACTAAAATAAACACACAACAACGAGGACACAAAATAAACAAACATCCAAACAACAATAATGCTCAAATCATCCTTTGCAACACCTCACCAAAACTTACCTAAAATGATCACCTGTCACTTTCATTTCTGCATTCTCTTTTCTCCTCACATTTTATAAAAAAACTAAGAAACATTACATTAATTCTAAATAAACAAAATTCTAGTAACTTCTTCCCATTAGCTCAAGAAAAAATTAAACCATTTCAAATTTCCACAAAATTTAAGTGACGTCATTGAGTTGAACTGAATTTTGGTGGTATGATGACGTCATCATCATCATCATCATTGAGTAAGTTTCAGATGAAGCTAATGAATGCTGGTGAAAAGCTGTTGTTGTTATCGTCTTCTTCTTCCTCGAGTGGTGTGGAGGTTCTAGAAGAACTTACAGTAAGGGCTTTTTTTTTTTTTTTTTTTTTTTTTTTTTTTTTTTTTTTTTTTTTTTTTTTTTTTTTTTTTTT
>LBNU01026615.1:11574-24632 GCA_014162995.1 Artemisia annua | reverse complement strand
AGTAATAATGTTGTTGTTGTATAAAATGTACTTAGTATTCACTACTTATCGAGCTTGTGCCGTTTTACATTTTTACCTTTAGGGGGTGGGGTGTTTGTTTAGGGGGTGTTTGTTTAAGCTTAGATAGCGATAGCGGGCTCATGGGTTATTTGGTTTTAGGCTTAGGGGGTGAGGTGTTTGTTTAAGCTTATATAGCAGGCGGGCTCATGGGTTATTTGGTTTTAGGCTTAAGGGGTGTTTGTTTGAGCTTATACGCAGCCTATGAGCTTATTTGATTTTAGCTTATATTTTATAAGCTTCAGTTTTCTGGCTTATTTTGAGACTTATGGGCTTATATAAGTTTTCTATATCATAATAAACTTATACAAGCCTACAAGTGTAAAAATAAGTGGGAAAATTGGGGCTTATGAAATATAAGCCGAAAAAAAAAGTAAGCTACTAAGCCACATATAAGCTTAAACAAACACCCCCTTATATTTCATAGGCTAACTTTTTGAAACTTTTATATAAGCTTATCATGGCAGAATTAGCTTATATAAGCCGAAAAGTTTCAAAGAAAGCCGCGAAAGTTAGCTTATGAGACTTAAATCGAAAACCAAATAAGCTATAAGCATGCTACATAAGGTTAAATAAAAACCCAGCTTATTTTTGGGCTTACGAGCTTAGATGGTTTCGGCTTATATTTCGTAAGCTCATTTTTTATGGCTTGTTTTGAAATTTGAGCTTATACAATTTTATTATGTCATAATAAGCTTAGATAATAAGTTTCAAAATAAGCCATCAAAAATGGGATTATGGAACATAAGCTGAAAGCAAATAAGCTATAAGCCCACATACAAGCTTTTAAATAAACGCCCATCAAAATACTTATCGAGCTTGTACCGTTTTTTTACCGTTTTCATTTTAGGTAAAACGGATGAGGTTCTTCTTGTTTAGGTTACCCGAGGAGGGCGAGTTTTTGACTAATTGACTTGGATGTACGCGGCCTAACTGGGCTATTCCCGTGACTGTTTTCGACCCTTTCTCTGGCGGCCCCCTAATATGTATATAGTGATGTTTGAACTCTAGACCTCTTTTGATGACATTTGTTACCTTTAGTGTATATGTATATTTAAGAGTGTTTGGTTTGGGTGGGTTTAGTTGGAGAGATAAGTCCCTAGTTTTTTTATCTCTAATTTCGTAGGAATTTAGAGGGGATTTTATTTGCTATAGTAATGTTGTTGTATAGTAATCACTACTTCCATTTGACTCGATTTTAGCCGAGTTAAGTTTATTGTTGGGCTTACGAGCTTGTGTGGTAATGGCATATTCCATAAGCTTATTTTCTTGGCTTTTTTGAATTTTATCAGCTTATACAAGTTTACTATGTCACAATAAGCTTACATAATAATAAGTTTCAAAATAAGCCAAAGAAAAAATGGGCTTATATAATATGAAACCACATAACCTCATAAGCCCAAAAATAAGCGTAGTTTTATTTAAGAGGTGCTTTCTTGCGTATAGTTGGAGAATAAAGTTCCCTAGTTTTCTGTCTCTAGATTTGAACCAGATTTTATCTGCATAAAAGAGTTGAGAATTCGGAAAGCGTGTTTAGTTGAGAAGGGGATGAGGGGTTCTTGGGTTACAAAGGAAACAAGGAAACATCACTTGTGTTTTGTAATTTCCTTGTTAATTTGTGTAGAAATTTTTTCCGGGATAAAGCGATTTGAAGGCGATTTTTGTTTTCCTTGTTTTGTACAAAACATTTTTTTATTATTATTTTGCTATGTTTGGTAAAAGTTGATTTTATTATAATGTTGTATAAAATAGATTCAGTAGTGTTGAAAACTGTACCGGACCGGCTAGTTCGACCGGTTGAACCGGGAAACGGTCGGTTGGATTGAAACACTGATAGAATGTACTTGGTAATACTTCCATTTGAGTTGAGCTCAAGCATTGAAATACTTATCGAGTTTGTGCCGTTATATATTTTTAGCTTTAGTAAACGGTAAACGGGTGAGGGTTTTTTCTGTTTAGTTACCGGCGAGGGCGAGTGTTTGACTTAGATGTATGCGGTGAGGGTGAGTGTGTTATCCCCATGACCTGTTTGCGACTCCTTCCGTGGTCACACCCAAATAGTGAGGTTTGAACCATATCTTGTGAGGACAATTTATTTAAGAGTGTTTGGTTTCGGTGTGTTTAGTTGGAGAAAAAAGTCCTTAGTTTTCTATCTTTAGTGTTTTAGGGATTTGGACCAGATTTTTATCTCCATTAAAGAGCTGAAAACTTGGAAAATGCGTTTAGTTGATTTTGTATTTTTTATTTTGTTAAGTTAGGAAATAGAGATTTTATGGGAGTAAAGCCATTTGAACGCAATTCTGTTTTCCTTGTTTTGTACAAAACATGTTCACGAAAACATCCAACTAAACGCACTGTAATGCATGCTTAAAGATTAACATCTCTGGAGAAGGTGTTTGAATTGCTTATCTGGTAAAAAGTGTATGAATACTGTGAAAATAATTTTTGCTATAAATTTTCATTCAAACTCATTTATAAAACATTTCAGATTAAAAATACCTGAAAATAAGCAGATAAGCACAAGCCGTTTGGATAACACAAAACTGCTTAAGCTTTAAAATAAGCAGAAAAGCTAATTTTTAGGTATTAGTTTATAATTTATAGAGTCGAGTTCAGCCAAGCCCAAAAGAATCAGGTCGAGCACGGAAGTTTCGGTTAATCAACCAAGCTGATTAATCAAGCTCGAGTCAACTTTAGACCTTCGAGTTTTATAATCAGAGTCGAGCCCAAGCTTGATATTGTATCGACTCAACTTAGCTCAATTACGCCCCTAAGTAGCTGTGATATACTTTGCTTCACTTGATGATAATGTGCACCCCTTCTATAATCTTGTGATTTGCCCTAATAATATTAGTATATATTTTTTAAGGGATTTCCTTGCCCTATAACTATTAGTGCAACGGAATGATTCTGTGTAGGTTAATCTGTGATCTTGGGATTAGGAGTTACTGCAAAGTTGATGTGCGGTCATCATAGAATGTTAGCGTACAAGAGAGACATTTATTAATTAAGTTACAGGGTGTTTCGGATTGCGTTTTGTGGGAAATTTTCTTATTATTGCGTCTGCAAAATGCTAACAATTAGAAACTAGTGTTTGGGAAACCATTTTAGAAAAATGATCATTTGAGCATGCAATTTTGGAAAAAGCATATGCAGTTTTGGAGACCTATAATCTTTTTTAAGTATTAATCCCAAACACCCCCTTAATTACACATGGAATCTGATTGTGAGCAAGATGAATGATGCTTCCATCTAGACATTGATACCTCTGTCTATCTATCTCGTCTGTAGCATCTTGCTTTGTTAAGTGTTTTAGCAAGTTAGATGCATAGTTTAGTTAGATGAAAATCCTGTCTTCTGGTTGTCGAACTCAATTCCTAGGAATTAGGAGAGGTTGCTTTTCATCAGCCCATGGTAAAAAAAATCTGAAATCATAGTTTCAGAAGGTCGTACCAGCTTAACTCCATTAGTTCCCCTGCACATTGATGCTCAGTGTACAAGGTGGGCTCATTAGGACTTAAAAGAAATCCGGTTGATAAAACGAAATTTTACTCAGTCATCAGCTTTATTAAGCCTATACACTTTGTTCTCAGCACTTGCTACTTCAGATCCTTGTTACCAGCATGAGTCTCTGTTCTGATAGGAGTGCAAATGTTAGCATGAACTAGCTCCAGGTGCTTTGCGGCTCGTGATGCTATTCATCACACTTTTGCACCTTTGGCAGACCTTTTACAGTTTTACCATCCCTTAGTTTGGTTGCTGATTAAGGTGAGAGAGGTTACCTGGTCAAACTTTGAGGTCAAGCTTCTTAAATTGCTGTTCACGAGAGTGTCACCACTGATATTGTCTCCATTTTCTCTCATGTGTTCGATCGAGACTAGCCTTGAACTTCATCTTTTTTAATCGTAGCAGCCTCAAAAAATGCTTCTCACATATGAAGCTTACTGTGATTACAATTTGCTGAACTTTGATACTTAATTTTGACTATGCCAGGCTCTGGCATCATTATTTGTGACAGACCTTCCACTCGTGTCATCTGAAGTTGACTCATTTGCTCTGTTCCTCACCAAATCTGAAAGATCGTGGAATTTGAATCTTCATCTTAATGCTCCAAAATTCATATACTTCCCCTCTTCATATACAGCCGTATCTGGTTCCGTCACATTTACTGCTGCATTGGATCATGTCATTCTGCTATGAATGGTTAGAAGCTTCAGTTTGCTTGAATCCGCTCTTAGTCTCTGATATAACATTGTTGGATAAGTTATAAAGCATGACATACAAGATATTAATTTATTGAATGGAATTCAAGCCGCACATGATAAAGTTAATACAAATACGTAACTTGAAGATCTCATCCTGATTTTCCTACATCAATGTTGATGCGTTCTTTAACTATTAGATTATATTAGTACCAGACAGTACTATCATAGTCTGATATCTATAAACTGCAAACGCACAGATGATTTTAGTTGTTTGCTTAGGCTTAAGCTATTGAGACTAGCTCAATAATCATAGTACTTTTTCCCCTTGAACTTTGTAGATTTTCCAAACATCCAGTAGGCTACACAATTCACTTGATTACACTTTTTTACCTATACAAGTTAGAATCAGTAATGTATAACCATGGGTTCATATTTGTTTATGGCAATCAGTTTATAGCGTTATATACGTCTTTAGTGAAAAAGATTTTCATTTCTACTCATATTCCTCTGCTAGAATTATCTGTTAGAATTTGATAATCATGACTAGCATATTATGAACTAATATCAAGTAGCACAAGTAGCGGAAGCATAGGATCAAGTATAACATATAAGAGATAACTAAAACATAAATAAGAACGTACCGTATGCGATTCTTGATTGATGAACAAGTGATGAACCCTAATTAGGGTTTATGTAGATCAATGTTAAACCCCTTACCTTTTGTTTAACGATCTCTTGATAATAACTAAAGTAAGTTATTACCTCGTTCTTGTACACACAAATTAAACCGTATTAAGGTTTTGCAAGAAACTACACAAGAATGATTTTTGGAAGAACAAAAATCAACCCACAACCCTTAGGGGTGTTTGCCGATCGGTTATACCAAAGAAAAAGAAGAGAAGAGTTTAGGGATAATTGTGTGCACAAAAGTTATGTGAAAACAATGACCCTAGGTTTGTTTATATACTAATTAGAAATCTTAGGGAACAAGTTAGCGTTTTGGCACCCCCTTTGTGTTGCTCGGCCGATCCTAGATCCCTTAGGGGATTCTAGAACTTTTCCTTGTTTCCTAATTCTATATAAACTCCTCTTTCCTTATTTGCGTCTAACGGTCGTTAGTCATTTAACGGAAAACACTAACGTTCGTTAAGTTCTTGTGTCTAATAATAAATATAAAAATACATTTATTATTTTTCCTTAATACTCATTTGTATCGTGTGCAATCCCGAGGTCTCGTGTTCGATTCTAGACATTTACGTATTAATAATTTAACCATATTCCAACATTATCAATTTTAAACTCATTATTGTATTCTTGTAATAGCAAATGGAGCAAATGCTATCTGAGGTGCTACAATCGCCATCCGAAACAATGATTAAAGTACTGCATCATATAAATGAGGCCCTGTTTGCTAAAGAACTGTTGAGACATCCAGATATGGATGTGAATATCGCAGTTTCATGTTGCATATGCGAGATCATGAGAATCATGGCTCCGGAGAGCCTATGCAATGATGACCAAATGAAGGTATAAACATCTGCATGTGTTCTAAATTTAGCTAGTGAATAATATTTACAATATAATGTAGTATATAACCCTTGTTGTTGGTACTTAGGATTTCTTTGAAATGGTTGTGATCACGTTCGAGAAATTATCTTCTGCATCTAGTGGATGCTATACAAAGATGACTAAAGTTCTCAAAATATTTTGCAATATTAGACTGGCAGTGCTGATGTTGGATGTACAAGTGGAAGGACTCATCGGTCGCCTTTTTAAGCAATTTTTAACTGTTGCTGAGTAAGAACTCTATTTCCTTAATAGCACTAAGAATTATTCTAGTTCCTGTTATGGATTTTCTTTTGTTATAATCGCAACAAAAGAATAATGTGATATCAGAATGGAACATTATGCCATTTAGCCGAAATTTTTTTTAAGCTTATCTGAGGTTTTTCTTTCTTTTGACTTTGTAGCTCCAATTCCTCTGCTATTGTACTCAAGATGGAGAAGATTATGACCATGATCATAGAGGAAAGTGAGGATCGCGCACCTGAGCTTCAAGGTCTCATAGTTGCAAGTCTGAAAAGGGATAAGCAGGTGATCAATTTTTTTTGCTGACCTTCACCATGATAGGTTCTTCATTCATCACTAATTTAGTCTTATGCTATTGCAGATTGCTTCACCTGTTTGTTGGCAGTTAGGGGAAAAAGTACTCATGAACTGGTTTGCTAAGCTTAAACCAGGTCTCCAAAATATGGGACGAGATATGAGCATTGCTCTATATGATTATTCCAAAATGGTTTCACTTATGCGTAAGACTGCATCGGAAAGTCATATTATGGTATTTGTTACTCTTGCTCATACTTCTTTATACATAGTAGTTGATTTTATATCATAGACATTCATTTCGATTTCATTGTGGGATTCATTTTGCATTTAAATCAAGTCTATGGTTCTGCATCCTCCTACCCTTTCTCCCTAATTTATCCTCCTATTACAAGATGATGATGGCATTCACTATGTATGTTTTTCTAACTAGACACCTTTCGGGGTCGTATATCCNCTGTGTGGCAGAAAGAGGTTGTGTCAGATAGACCCTGTTTTACAACACTGATACAATGCAAAAATGTCTTACTGATTTGTTTTACAAAAAGCTTGAAATAGGGTTACTCACTCAAGAAGACATTTCATAATGTATCTCTTCTTCTCATTTAGTTCCGCCATACACCCATCTTTTCTCAGCATGCTACCTCCAGCCATCGCACCACCACCTCTGGTCACTGCTTCCGCCACCAATATCGTTGTTGATCAATCACCACCTCAGTCACAACCAATACCGTTGTCACCACCAACACCGTTACTGCTGCCACAACCACTGTTTCCATCACCACCAACACCGCCACTGCCGCCCCCAATACTGTGATGAATTAAGGGAATTTGTGTTAATGGGTATTTGTTTAAAGCATAAGACAGTATGTCACAATCACATGGTTAGGAGGATAATTAGTCACAATAGTTAGGGGGATGTATAATTTTCAATGCATTTATTGTCCAATTTGATGATTACATTTTTTTTTCCAGGATCCTAAAGCTTTGGGAGAACATAATCCAACTACGACTAACAAGATAAAACTCGAGTCTCTAGAGGAAATGGGTAATATGGTGCAGACTATAAGGCATTGTCAACTTGGATCTAGCGATACAGTTAACACTCAAGGCATTCATTCTGAAATTGGACCAAAACAAGAAAAGACAACTATTTCGGTTTCTGGTGACCCACCAATGCCATCCAAATCTGTGAAACTGGTGAATGGAAAACGCAAGAGATATAACACTCCATGGAAAAAATGGGTAATACCATCTGTGTCCGAAAACTATTTTAGTTAGAGGTGGCAAAATGGGCTGGTCGGGCGAGTTGGTCAACGTACATTTTTAGAACAGGTAAACTAATAAACGGTCTTCTTTGTCTGTGTTTTTCTTTTCTTGAACTTTACAATAATTTGAATGTATCAATTTGATTAGAGATGTATGAGTTAAGAGGTTTTACATATATTAAACATTTTGAAAGACATACCTCCCTCAAGTTTTAACCTTTTTTTTTTTGAAAACCAATTTGACCTGTTAAAGGTGAAGTATAACCTAGATCAACTTGTTGACCCGTAAATGGTTTCCATAGGCCACCTCTGGAAACAAAGTTGAACAAATCTTCATATAGTTATACTAACCGTATTCTGGGTTATACAAATCTATACCGAATCAGGCTAAATCTGCTGAACATGGTGAAAATTTAGTTGGGAGCAGAGTAAGAGTGTGGTGGCCTGCAGACAAAGAGTAAGTACCAAATCATTGCATTTGATTCATGTATCTTTGTGGCTCTTTTAACGTGAACATTTTTTTGTTGCAGCTATTATGAAGGAGTTGTGGATTCCTTTGACCATAGCAAAAAGAAGCACAAGGTGTGAATTTGACAAACAATTACTCCCAAGATTTTGTTTATATTTACTATATAATTGGTATGCTGACTAACGTTTCTCATTGTTTCTTTTTAGATATTGTATGACGATGGGGATGAAGATTTCTTAGACCTGAGGCTGAGAAAATGGCTGTTATATCAAGATGCGTCTGATACACCAGAACCTGTATGCATTTCTTCTCTCTTTATACGTGTCATACATTTCTACTATTTATAACAGAACGCACAAATATGGCTCAAGTGGACAAAACTGGGTCAATTTGTGCTTTTATTGTTAATGTATTGGGTTTGTTTGGGCGAAACAGTATATCCAAACGGGCTAAACTCAATAAAGTGCTCAAGATATTGTGATTCAAGTTGGGTCGGGTCTGGTTGTGTTGACCCATAAACATGTTTGTTCTTTGATAAGCTACTATTATATTTACTCTATTTTTTTGGAATAAGCTAAAAATTTGATAAGTTACTCATAACTTTCCGATTGTAACTAGTTTAATACTCCTTTTTATGCTATAAATTCTATTTTGGGTAATAAATAATTGATTTTTGAAATAAATTTATAAAAAAAAAAAAAACTAATGGATTAACCTGATCTGTTGACGCATTACCCAACCTGACATGATTCCAGCTGCCCATTTTCCCTACTCTTAATTATATGGCATTCGTACAGGCAGGGCAGGAAGTGCCTCAAAAGGTTTCTTCCCCTCAACCTTCTGTAATATGTGTTCACGGCTATAACGTGAAGGAGACGGTTGCACCGATACTTGAATCCATTTTCAAGAAGCACGGGGACATTGCAGCAAACTGCTCATTCAAAACAAACTCCATCAGAGCATCTTTTCTAGAGTTCGTATGTGAAATTTTCAATCAGATTCGAACCAATGAACTTACTGTGACAATGGAAGAAATAGAGTGTAAGGTGTTAGATGCAGAGGCAGCCAACATTGATGTTTCATGGCTTCGTGCTCACTTGGAAGATATGAAAAGAAGTCCATTTTGCTAATGGAGATGAAAGCGACCATCATTTGAGTTAAAAAGACGATTGAAATGGATTTAGACGGGAGATGTGAAGAGAATTTGGCTGTTACGAGATAGGTTCAAAAAGGCTGTAACGTTCAAGAAGGTACTTACCTTGATCTTGTTGAAAAGAAGATTGATACAGACATTTTGGAATGTAAATGCTCAGAAAAAGCTGAATTTATAGGCTAATCATTAATTCAAATCATGTGTGTGAGTTTTGACATGTAACTAATAGAAGTCTCGCTTGGCCGCTTGGGTCAAACCGACACCTCTCTATATTATGACCATTGCTTCAGAAACACCTTATATTTTATCTGCATAGCAAATAGTTGGGGTGAGTCATGTTTACATGATGCTTTTGATATGCTTGTTAACGATTACAAGAGCAAAATTCTGCATATATTATGTTTTATGGGCGGTTTTGACAAATTTGATGTTTATGTGTGGAGCTTCAGTTTTGTAGTAGAGGTAAATTCTGGATGATTTCATAATTAGGAATGGTTTGGACTTTAGATGTGCTACATGAATGCTTTATGTAACCATATGAACACATGATCCTTCTTTAAAGCAAACTTGTTCAGCTGCTGACTCAATCTTTGTTTTCAAATCAGACATTTACTTGGGCACAATCCTGATCCAACCCTTAAAATTCACCTTGTCCGATCATATTCATGATTGGTGGAAATAGATGATGGATATTACACGAAGAGAAATAAGTGAGTCCNATCAGAGCATCTTTTCTAGAGTTCGTATGTGAAATTTTCAATCAGATTCAAACCAATGAACTTACTGTGACAATGGAAGAAATAGAGTGTAAGGTGTTAGATGCAGAGGCAGCCAACATTCATGTTTCATGGCTTCGTGCTCACTTGGAAGATATGAAAAGAAGTCCATTTTGCTAATGGAGATGAAAGCGACCATCATTTGAGTTAAAAAGACGATTGAAATGGATTTAGACGGGAGATGTGAAGAGAATTTGGCTGTTACGAGATAGGTTCAAAAAGGCTGTAACGTTCAAGAAGGTACTTACCTTGATCTTGTTGAAAAGAAGATTGATACAGACATTTTGGAATGTAAATGCTCAGAAAAAGCTGAATTTATAGGCTAATCATTAATTCAAATCATGTGTATTAGTTTTGACATGTAACTAATAGAAGTCTCGCTTGGCCGCTTGGGTCAAACCGACACCTCTCTATATTATGACCATTGCTTCAGAAACACCTTATATTTTATCTGCATAGCAAATAGTTGGAGTGAGTCATGTTTACATGATGCTTTTGATATGCTTGTTAACGATTACAAGAGCAAAATTCTGCATATATTATGTTTTATGGGCGGTTTTGACAAATTTGATGTTTATGTGTGGAGCTTCAGTTTTGTAGTAGAGGTAAATTCTGGATGATTTCATAATTAGGAATGGTTTGGACTTTAGATGTGCTACATGAATGCTTTATGTAACCATATGAACACATGATCCTTCTTTAAAGCAAACTTGTTCAGCTGCTGACTCAATCTTTGTTTTCAAATCAGACATTTACTTGGGCACAATCCTGATCCAACCCTTAAAATTCACCTTGTCCGATCATATTCATGATTGGTGGAAATAGATGATGGATATTACACGAAGAGAAATAAGTGAGTCCTAGAAGGCTAGAAGAGTGACTAATTTTTTGTCTAAATTGGTGTGACTTGTGAGTGATGAAGAAGTTCCACTCTTACCAACAAAACGCTATCACATTGGTTTAGACTTTAAGCATACCATGGGCTTGTGACAATTGTTTGACTTATTGGGTTTGGAAAACATGTTGGGCCTCATGTATATGATTCGAGCAAAAGCTAACCCAACCAATTACCATCTATAACTAACTACATTAAAGTTTAAATTTTCATCTATACTAGCTTTTAAATGTTAGGGTTCAGAGCATTTAGAAGAACATATCATTCAAATTGAACCAAACAGTTATATTTTGACACGTGACAAAATAAAGCAATTTAGGACGTGTTTGTTCTTTTGGAAATGCATCTTTTGGCACTTTAGTCTGCGGATGAAAAAAAACGAAGTATTTGTGTTAGTTTTATCCTTTTATGGCGATCACTAAGTAGAAAGTAGAATTGAAGGAAGCGTTGTGATTTATTTTTTATGTTTTTTAATCTACTTCACTTTTGCAAAAAAAACAAAATTAATTTCATTACCACTATAATTCACATATACTTCATATCCGCCTCTTTTGCCACAAAATGAGACAAGAAAACATTTAAGGCTACTCTCCGGTGGGAGCCGTGAGCCTCGGTGAGGAACCAAGGTCACGTGCCACCCTACTTGTCAATGATTTAGTTCTTTCATTTTTCTTCGTATGCTCATAAATTTAACGTATTCTCACTAAACTCTATATATAAAATAAAGCAGCCTTAATAGTAATCATGATAAATAGGATCGTAATATGAAAATTTTGGTAATATGCATGAGGTTATAAGAGCACTCGGTATGGCAATTTATAAGGTAAGTTATAGCTCTATAACTCGGTCTTATGGCTTGACATCACACTTCATTTAGTTATAAGTTTTCGGGTCAAATTTACCAGCCGAATTATATGGCATTATTAAAAGGGTAGTTCTGTTAGTAGGGATGTTAATCGGGTTGCCTTGGTCGGATTCGGGTTAACTCAGATCGGGTTAAAGTAGTTTTGAGAATATATACCCGGATCCGCCCTTGTTAGTCGGATTTGTGTCAATTTGAGTCAGGCCAATTCGGTTCGGGTCAACCAGAATTTGAGTAAAATGGTAATAAAAATTGTTTAATTGTACTAGTTTAAATAAATAATTTATAAAAATTAAAAAAATAAATAACCCTTATTTGGGTCAAACGGCTCGATCCGAACTCGAGTTAGCCAAAATATTTTACCCGATCCTGACCTTATTTATCATTGGAGTTAGGTTGACCCGAATAAGATTATCAACCCTATTAATCTGACCATAATAGTCTTATTATGATTCGGGTTCTGGTCGGCAGGTCGGGTTAGGCTATTTAACACCCCTAACTATTAGTACCCGTTAGCCCTCCTACCTCCATTTTACCCACTTTATTAACAACAAAAGACATTTTTTTTCGTATCTTTTGTATTTTACTATTTTTTATTTTTCAAACTTTATATTTATGTTTCGCGCTTTTTCGGCAGTTTTACACACTTTATTAAGAGACAAAACAATTTTTTTACGGTTTTCTGCTTTTATTTTTTTGTGTTTTACTACTTTTTCACTTGTCAAACTTTATATTTTTTCATTACTTTCAGTATCACATTTTTATAATAAAAACAAAATTATAAAAAAAATAATAATAATAATAATAATAATAATAAAAAGGTTAATTAATTAGGGAGCGTAAAAAAAATGTTTGACACTCTATAAAAAAAATATATAAATAATTTAAAAAAATAATAATAAATAAAATAAATTTTGACACTCACATTTATACCCAAGTATTAACATAGTAGGATGACAGCTATTCCCCCCATATCACTCTTTAGTAAAAAAAAAAGAAAAAAAGAAAAAAAAAAAGGTCCCCTGTCTTTTTATGAACAATTTCAGTAGCTTTTAAATTTTCAAGTTTGCTTTGCTGCATTTTTTTTGCTACAGTTTTTATAAAAAAGAAAGAAATGGGTAGTAGATTAATGTTTGGTTCTTTAGTTAATAATAATAATAACAACCTTAAAATAGAGATTATGAAAGCTGGTGATAAGTTGCTATGTTTGCCAACTTCATCTGCTGACGTCATCAACGTTCTTTTGGTAAGCTTTTTTTTTTTTTTTTTT